>LPNX011098034.1:216147-427100 GCA_001517045.1 Pseudotsuga menziesii
AGACTGTTGACTGGCCCAGAAGTGGCGATCTTCTCAGATCGCCATAATATTCGAGCAGCTACACTGGAGATCCCTCGATCATAGCACATTCTGTTATTGCTACTCTGACCGACTCTTGTCTGGAATGTCATGTGCCTCAATCGATGATGGACAGGTTGAGGATCCCTTTTGTGTCACGACCATCCCTCGTCCCTAGACTTGTTCAGCGTTATCCCCCTGCATTCTGCTCATCTCACATTATCTTCATAGATCACACATATTAGCACAATTTCGAGAGATAAATAGCCTTAATTGTCACAAGAATAAGCATTAATAAGGTAAAACAATAATCAGTCTTACCTTGACAATTTAGGGAATAAAGTGAAGAAAGTTAGTCTGATTGGCATGCTAAGCAGTGTAAAACAAGGGAAGAAAGGTGATTAAAGGTGGTTAAAAAGGGACCAAATTTGGACTCAACGGATCCCTTAAAGGTTGAGGCAATACTTCAATTGTCTACCCCGTGTAATATTAGATACCTTCAGTGTTTGCAAGGCATGGTGAACTTCTTGTGGAGATTCATGGTTAATTTTGCCAACTTGACTAAAGGATTTATGCGTCTTTTGAAGGACACCCCTTTTTATTGGGATGAGCAAGCCCAGGAATCCTTTGATGCTCTTAAGCGAGCCTTAGCAACGGCCCCCGTGCTTAGTCCACACGACTATAGCTATGATTTCTTGATTTATGTGGTCGTGTCCATGGAGACGGTTGGTATGGTTTTGGTTTAGCAGGATGAGGAGCTCCATGAGCATATCAAATATTATTTGAGCCGAAACCTTATAGATGCAGAACTTCGCTATTCCCATGTGGAGAAGCTAGCCTTGGCTACTGTTCATGCGGTTTAGCATTTAAGACATTACATTCTCCTTCGCCAAACCTTGGTCGTAGCTCATATCAATCCATTTCAGTTTGTCCTCACTAGAAGGATGATTGGGGGGAAATACAATAAATGGATTGTCATTTTGCAAGAGTTTTATCTCGAGTTCGTTTCGGTGAAATCGAAGAAATCGTTGATCTTTGCGGAGCTTATATCTGATTTTCCAAGTTTGGAGGAGGAGGAGGTTAATAAGGATACTTTTGTCGATGAACATATTTTCCTTATCTCAACTGTGGACCCCTCGTACAGGGATATCATTGTATATTTGCAAACATTGAAGGTCCCTACTCACCTTTCATGGGATGAGCGACAACGATTACGTCATGTAGCTAAGAACTACCTTATAGTGGATAACACTTTGTACCGCCGTGGGGTAGATTCCATTTTGCGTCGTTGTTTAACCCATGATGAGGCTGAGGTTGTGCTGAATGATTGCCACAGAGGGGCGTGTGGTGGTCATTTATCTAGGCTTTCTACAGCCCAAAAAATCTTGAGAGAGGGCTATTTTTGGCCCTCTATCTTCAAATATTGCGTTAATGTGGTCAAGAAGTGCCACCCTTGCCAGGTGTTTGCATGCAATATGCGCTTGCGTCCGGCCCCGTTACATCCTATTGTCACCGTTGGTCCCTTCACCAAGTGGGGGCTTGATTTTATGGATTGCAACCCAGCTTCGGCTGGGGGGCATCATCACATTATTGTGGTTGTCGATTACTTCACGAAATGGGTAGAGGCTATGCCCACAGTTAGATCCGACGGTGAGACAGCCGCACCTTTTGTTTTCAACCAGATTATCACCCAATTTGGCATTCTGAAAGAGCTTGTCACTAACCATGGCAGCCACTTTCAGAATAAAATGATGGCAGAGTTGGATTCCAAGTTAAGATATAAGCAAGAGAACTCCTCTTATTATTACCCTCAAGAGAACAGACAAGTTGAAGTAGTGAACAAATCACTTAAGTCTATTCTCCAACGAACCATCACACAAAGCAAGACTAATTGGCATATTATGTTATATCCTGCTTTGTGGGCCTATAGAACCGTGGTTAAGACTGCCACTGGTTTCTCTCCATATCAGCTTGTTCATGGGGTGGAGTCAGTTTTACCGGTTGAATGCGAAATACCTTCTTTGAAGCTAGCTATATAGATTTTACCCGACACTTCTGCATTGGAAGAGCGTTTGGTCCACTTAGAGCAGCTTGATGAGCAGTGTCGAGACACCTTAGTGGCTCTAGAGGTTAACAAGCGTCGCGTCAAGGTCCAATATGATAAGTTTGTCTATCCAAGGAGGTTTAATGAAGGTGACTTGGTCCTTTTGTGGGATCAAGCTAAGGAACCCTTGGGGGCAAGGAAATTTAATCCCATGTGGCATGGTCCTTACGTGGTTAAACTAGTCTTAGAGAAAGGTGCCTATGAGCTAGTTGATTATGAAGGAATAGCCTTGGCAGAGCCTAGAAATGGGCTCTATCTCAAAAAATACTATGCATGATCTTCAGCTAGGGATGAGTGTTGTATATTATTGTACAATTTTGCATTGCATAGTTAGGTTTTCTAATGGTGATCGGGTTTGTTGATTACATTTCATTTCTTATGGAAGATGTTGATGGAGCCTTCCATTTACATAGGATTCGTTGATGGTACTAGTCGCCACACTCAAAACTTAGCTTCAACTGCTTGGGTGATTTATACTCCTACAGATCAAGTATTGTCTTTAGGAGGCGTATATTTAAAGCCTTCTTCAAAAAATGTTGCTGAGTATAGTGCCATCATTGAGTTATTGCGTGATGCCATTGCAGATGGTGTTCATTCTCTTGAGGTATGTCTTGATTCACAGTTAATGGTTTCACGGCTTAATGGCTTGTATCGCATTAGGGATCCGACATTATTGCGAAGATTCTTACGTGTTAGATTGCTAGAACGACAATTTGAGAATATAACATACATTCATGTTCCAAGAATTTTTAATCAAGTTGCTGACTCATATGGTAACTATGTGTTAGATTGGCATTTGTTTCATAGACCATAAGCATATCACAAACACACATTTTACACACATGCAAATATAAATAAAATTGATCATCATAAAAGTTTTTCATTGACATCCAAAAAGTGACGTCATAATACATAAGTGTCATATACAAAATTGGGGCTTCCGAGCCACCAAAATATAATACACGGTCATACAAAAACAAATACACTCAAGTCTCTAAGCCTAAGGTAGAGGGGGGTTCTGATCATGATAGAGCACGACGGCTCTAGCTAGCCGTCGAAACAGTCGAACCCATGCTCGTGGTACACCAACCACCTAGCGTTGCATGGCCTCAGGCAAGTCCTCGACTTGCACCATGGGTACCCTATGTGTCAAGCGAACAAAGTTTGTGTGGATGCTTTGGAGCATCCGTACCCATGATATCATCTCCTCTTCCCCTTCGTCGATGACGAGGGAAACCTTCTGGCCGTCGTGTTCCTACATCTGCATATACATGACAGATTGTCACTATGTGTTGTCACACCAAAAACATGTCTTTTGAGTCTATATTCAGTCCTGAAACGTCAGTATGTCAGTATGTTAGCCTTCAGATCTGACTTGTGTCATAACTATCATATAATCTCTATCATTGGTGTCATAGATGTCATAAATGTAAGGGGAATCTAGCCAAGTGTCCATGAAACTCCCATTTGGCTCTTCCTCTCCCATGTAAGTTACAATTCATCCCAAATTAGACCTATGAAGTATATGGACAAGTCTGTTAACCTTATAATCCATCCAAAAACATTAGGCTTCCCACATATTCAAATTTGCAAGAGAAATATACCATTTAACATAGGAATTGTAGCTAGTGTGGGCCCCATAGTCTCCATGTGTCTTCATGCTCCATTGCCACTTCCATTTTCTCTTGTATTTATTTAATAAGCTAAATTATTAAATATTTATCCCCTTCTATTGTATAAACATCATTTATTATCCCCCTTATTCCAAATCTCAAAGCTTCCACCCCCAACCTAGGAAACTAGTGATTTCCTCCTTGGCAATTATTTGACTTTTAGCATCCATTTGACAACTTTCATGAATATGGAAAATGTTATTTGTCCATTGTGACCCAATGAAAAATTTGGGACATTACTAATTCTCCTTTCCCAATATTACTTGTCCTCAAGCAATTTCAAACATGGTTGTTGAAGAACCTGCTTTATGTATGATTCTTTGAAGTTGCCACTGAGCTGCCCACCTTGAGTCTTTTAGATTCCATGAACATTTTAGAGAGGAACCACCATGCTTGCTGCTGCACCATGCTGGTTAACATCACCTTGTTAAATGGGGAATCCATCTCCCATACTGCTTATTTACCAAATAATTTGAAATCAATGGGACTAAAAACTATCCCGGGGTCCCATTGCTTGCATTGCACTCCAACAATTAAGAGTGCTCTCCAACCCATACCATTTGGAAAGAGAATTCTTGGATCCCATTTTCTTGTATGAATTCTTCCAAACATCAAGAGGGCATAATATATATCATCAAATTATATAACAACATAAGAAGAATTTACATCAAGGAGGTGCCTCACCAAGAAATCATGAAAGTGTTTATACCTCCTAGTGAGTAGACTACCATTTGCCAAGTACAAACATGCTTCAAGTGACCAATCAAATATGCTCCAATGACATAGGTGAGGATCCCATGTACTATAATGCTGCTCCCAAAGAATTCAATATGCATCAAAATAAGAATCAGCCATTTGTTCTTTCATCCAAGAAGTGAATGAAGAACCTCCACCAAAATATGAACCAAATAAGGAGCAAATAAAACATGAAGACTTCAAGTGGCTCAAAGAAGTCTCATCAATACACTCATGAATGTGTATATCATCATGTAACATCAAAGGATGTTTCTGCCAATAATAATTTTCTTCAATCATATAACTCTTCACCCAAGTGTGGGATGAAGTTCCTCCAACTTCAAATAGACTAGGAAAGGAGCAAGGAAAATCAAGAGTCTCCAAGTGACTCAAGTGAACATCATAGGTGCACCCATGTAGATGTGTATAATCATAATGAAAAAAAGGATGCTGCTGAAAATGTAAATAAGATGGTTCTCTAATAATTCCATTATCAAAAGGAGAAATAGAATGTCCATGCTCTTCATGTGGCACCATCAAAAAGAAACCTTTCACCCATACTTCATTAGGATGACTGCTGCAAAATTTAGAAGTGTAGGATGTAGGAGAAAGAACCAAGTCATCCAAATGATCAGTAAGTGAAAAATTTTCATAATTTGAAGGATCCATAGGGGTAGGATTATGCACCTCCTTTAAAAAAAAACATTTCCTCATGGGTTGGTTCCAAGGTGGTGGAATTATGCACTTCTTCAAAAATTGTGTAACCATTTTCAAGAGGCAACTCAAGTTCCTCTTCCACCATTACTAGTGATTGGATATCATCACTATAATCCTCAAGCACATCAAGAACCTGCAATTTTTCATGTTTCTTATGATCCATCATGTCATGAGAATCCTCCAAGAAATCTACCTTATGAAAATCTGAAACATTGGAGGAAAAACAAGTGTCTTGCAACTTTTCAAGAAGTTGCTCATTTTGAATTGTGAGCTTATCAATAACTTCATTATTCTTCAAGTAGGATTCATGTAAACATTCAATAAGCTCAATGACATGTTTTCTATCAAAAAGCAAAGACATCAAATTACCTTTGATGTTGCACATTGCTCTTTGGATCTTCTCCATGTCTTCAAGGAAGGATGGATCCTCCAAGGAAGTAGCTCTCCAACAAGAATTTGATACCAATGCTTGAGTGTCATGGAGCATGCTAAGGGCCTATTGGATCTTATTTTCATTCATCTTTAAGGACCCTTTAATAAAATGAGGCTCTTGCAAATGAACCTCCTCATCTTCTTCCTTCTTGCTTGGACCAACTTCATGAAGCTCAAGTGATGATGGGGAAGTTGATCTTGTTTCTTCTTCAACTACTACAAGGTCTTCATTTTCATGTTTAATGGAATTTTGGCTTGCAGCAACATTTTGAAATCTAATCTCTATGTCACCAACATAGAGTTGTGAACACCCATTAGTAGGTACTCCTTCATAGTTCAAGCATCCATCAGTAGATGCTCTTTGTTTCATTTCCAAGGTAGCATGTGTCTCAAAATTATCTTCAGTATTTTCAATAAAAACTTCTTCATACTCATGTGATGTCTCTTCATATTTTTCAGAGTCACTTGGAAGTGAATTTCGATCATCTTCATGTACTACTTCTTCTACTGCACCTATTTCAGAACTAGGTGGTTCATGGGACTCCTCCTTTTGCTCCTTCAAGCAAGCTGATGCATTTTTCCCCTTAGTTTTCTTAAAATCAATATATTTTTCCCAACTTTGGATAGCCAAAAATTCGAATCCTTTCATAATATTCTTGGTCATGTATTCAAGGATAGGTTCTATGTTTTTTATTATCTCCTTACCATCATATGAGGTTTCCTTTTCATCCCTAGTCATAGTTTCCAAAAAAATTGCCTTCTTCTCCTACTTTTTTTTTCCTCTTCAACAAAAGCACTTTTGGATTCAATATATAATGGTGGTCACTGAATTATTGTACTCATAAATATAATACCACATCAGGTGCCAATATCATGCTCTGATACCACTGTAATGTCCCTTTTTCAAATTTTATTAAATGACCAATTTTTTCACTTTTCCCCCAATTTTGACCTTAACTAGTTTTGATGTCTAGACCTCCAAATTGACCCAAATGCTTCCAAATTTTCTCTGAAGGTACATGAATGATAATATAAATTAAATATTATGTTAATGTATGTTTTTTGACCTCCCAATTACTTCTGTAAACTTTTTTAATGTTTTGTTCAAAGCAGGAGTCTTTACTAGCAAAGTGGGGCTCCAATTCCCCCTAGGTAATTGCCGGAAATGGCTTCACAAACAATCCAAAAGCCACTTGAATTTATGAAAATAGGATGGGTATGTGTAAGGTAAATTTTCAAAGTATCATATGAATCATGTTTCAGTTTATATAGGTTGTTATGACTCTTTCCAAAATAACTCCCAAGTCACAATTTCGACCCTTGGGGAAAATGCACCAAATCTTCTCCCAATGCAATAAAAATGAGTAAAATGGCTTACAATGCTTAAGTACTGAACATGAGACTTGAAATACACATTAATTACAGTCCATCCATCATAAATTTATCAGATATACATTCGTCCATTCGAAATAATAAGCATTACCATGGCATATATCAAAATGGAATGGAAATGGTCATTGTTTGCTCATTAAAAGTCATTTTGACATATAACTCTTGGGAATTTCGAATTGAAACTTTATGAGAACAAATAACAGAGAATATTGAACTGATTACAATCAGAAATGGACAATGAAATTCTCATCCAACTCGAAATCATCAGCATTACAATGGTTCACAACAAGATAGTGGGGAAATGACACTATTTCTTCATTGTTCAACAGTTTTACATGAATTATTTTGGGTATTTCGACCTGATATTCTTATGAAAATGAAATATAGATCATATACATCAGAACATAATATAATTGGCATTATAATCCTCCCCAAAGATATCAATACCTCACCCAAAGCGCAATCCCTCCATTGGCATGAATATGGTGTGAAAATAGGAAATAGTTGAGAGAGAGAGTGCTGCAATAGAAGAATCCACATGATTTCCTGTAGCTTACACCTGAAAATAAGACTCCATTAAATATCCATGAAAGACCTGAGTGACCTTTCCAAACACCAACTATGATGGGAATCTTTCACCCTCGAAATTGGCTTAAGCAAGAAAACTAGTCATCCACTAGCTCTCACAATTCACAAATGAGAAAAAGCTTCTTCTCATGGCTGATCCCTGTATTTTATAAACATTATTAGCCTTATAAGGTTCCAAATCCATCCATAAACCAAATCCAAGTCGAATTGGTGTGGCTGCTCATGCTCTGCCATGTGACCTCTCTCTTCACCTTCCCTCTTCTCCCAAATTTGAGTAGGAGCCTCTTGACCTTCTCCAACTCCCAAATTCGACCTCTAGAATGTTATATTCAATACTGACATGTTATTATGTCAGTATTTCATCCTTCATATCTGACTTGTGTCATAACTGTCATAGAATCTCCATCATTGGTGTCATAGATGTCATAAATGTAAGGGGAATCTAGCCAAGTGTCCATGAAACTCCCATTTGGCTCTTCCTCTCCCATGTAAGTTACAATTCATCTCAAATTCGACCTATGAAGTATATGGACAAGTATATTAACCTTATAATCCATCCAAAAACATTAGGATTCCCATATATTCAAATTTGCAAGAGAAATATACCATTTAACATAGGAATTCTAGCTAGTGTGGGCCCCATAGTATCCATGTGTCTTCATGCTCCATTTCCACTTCCATTTTCTATGGTATTTATTTAATAAGCTAAATTATTAAATATTTATCCCCTTCTATTGTATAAACATCATTTATTATCCCCCTTATTCCAAATCTCAAAGCTTCCACCCCCAATCTAGGAAACTAGTGATTTCCTCCTTGGCAATTATTTGACTTTTAGCATCCATTTAACAACTTTCATGAATATGGAAAATGTGATTTGTCCATTTTGACCTAATGAAAAATTTGGGACATTACAATGTACGTGGCTTTCGGTGCATTTTTCACGTATGGCGAGCCCTATACGCGGAAAAAGGCCCGATTTTCGCGTGGGCCGAAACACACATGTTGGGATGGCTCAAAAAATAAAATGGACCATGAAAATTAAAAAAATTTGCATGCAAATGAAAGAAGAGGGCATGAGAATCTACCTGGATCAAACGGGGAGAGATTCCACTGGACGATGCTCCTGGAATTCGCTTCAAAAGTTCTGAGCTCAAATGCACTATGTTGGGTAAAAATTTCAAATGGTATGAAAATTTTTAAATTTTCACTATTTATAGAAAAAAATTTAAAGTTTTACCCACTTTCTATAGTTTTTGACCATTTTGGACCGTTTGAACTAATTTGATGTTGTAGGAATCCATTTTTACTGCGGTTTGACCATGGCTTTGATCCGTTCATGCCTACTGCAGGTATTATGTCTAAACTGGCATATAGGTTAGGATTCACATCCATTTGCATTCTGCATAACCTTGTGACCATTTCATTTTAACCATAGGTACGAACCCATTCCATCTTGTCATGAAACCTTCTTGCTTCTTTTATAAGTGACATGTTGTGAATGGTAGAGCTTTACCATACATGGGTACCCTAGTTAGAACTTGTTTTGCATTTGGTGCCCATGCCGACATTTCTCCTTTAGGGTGTGGGAGTCCTTTGTATAGTACTACCATGACTTTAAGAAAGAGCTTCATACTCCTCTTGACCTTTATGCTGGCCTTTTCCTTATTGAGCCTTATGTCGACTTCCCTAACTTTGATTATCATCCATAGAGCCCGAACTTGTCTCTTGTCTAGCCAAGCAGAGCCTTTTTATATATCTTTTGTAGCTTGATTCTCCATTTTTTTTACCGAGAGAGGAATTTCCCCCGAGTGTTGTTATCCTGCACATGTTTCCTTGCATTGAGCATAGGTATGTTCCGCTGCTTGGAACTAGTTTGTTTTCCCCTTGACACTCGTCACCTCCTAGACTTGTAACTATAAAGCACTTTTATTCTTTTTCAAGCTTTTCAAAATATATGAAAAAGTCCAAAAAATCAAAAAACCAAAAAGTCGGACAGGAAAAGATGTTAGCTTTGGCAGCAGCTGAGTCATGTCGCCTTCGAACAGAGCACTGTATATCACATCCGTTGGTTGGGTTAGTAGTTTGACTTTAGGAGTTGAACTCATTTTTCTAAGTTTATCTCCACCGACTCGTTAAGATTCCAGTCCCTATGGAGCCTTTGTTGATGCCTCCTGTGTCGCAGAGATGTCCCAGTATTGTAAATCGAGTCTATGCTGCCTCATTTCATTCACCATTTTCCTTTATGCTCTTGTTCGAAGGAAGTTGAAACCTGAGTCGGCCATTTCTCAGTTGTCTTGACTTTGCGTGTCGGCCATTCCCGGTACTATTATTGGTTCATGCACATCTTGTTCAAGTCCTTCCACATTATACAATGTTGCTGAGTACCTCGTGTTGGTTGATGGGGGATGCCTTAATGCCCTCCTTCCAGCGGATTCCATCCCATCGACTTCAGATCATTTATTCTGGGGTAGGATTCTAGAGTCATTTGAGTGCCTTGAGACTTACAGTCATCAGTGGTAGGTTCTCTCACCATCAACAATTTTGGGAATACATCAATGTCCCCTGATCGATGGATTCTTCCAAGTGTTCGACCTCCACACATTTATTCGCACTTGTTAGATTGCACTCTAGTACCTTGATTCCCATTTTCATTATTGGTGGGTGATCTCACGTCTATTAACAGTATACATCAATGACCGATAATCAGACGATGGACTACTATGTTCGACCTCGACACCTCTATTCACATAGTAGGACATGTACTCGTAGCGGTTTGTGTAGAAGACTTTCCAGATTTGTGGCATTCCACATATGCTATCTACTTGATCGTGCCAGTGTTCATGAGATTTCAGCTCTCGTGACTTGATTCCAGTGTATGTTAGATATCTTCAGCCATTATGGAGATCTTGATCCATTGTATATATTCACCTTTCATGGAGATCTTGATCCTTTGTGTTGGAGCAGGGTCCCGCAGCTACAGGAAAAGTTGCCATTTTGGCGGATAGACAGTTTGGTGAAGACGAAGAGATAAGGTAAAGCTACGACGCCGTAGCAGGTTTCTAGCTATAGAGCAAAGCTGGAAACTGTGACTGTTGGAACAGAGAAGTCAAGGAAGACGACAGTACCTAAGCGACCAAGAAGAGAGAGCTCAACCACTGCATTGAAGGCAGCGGTGAAGACAGTAGGGCTCAGCTACCCTCATAAAGGAAAAGGAGCAACGAGGCCGAGGTATTGAAGACGAAGGACAGAAGAAGGGAAGCGGTGCATAGTACCCATGGTCAGCGCCGAGAAGCATGGAAGACTGCAGAGAGCAGTGGTGTGACGGAAAGCGGCTACCCCAAGTACAGATATGCCGACTGTCACTAGTTAGGGTTTGGGTTACCGTTGGGACAGGCCCACAGTGTTGTAATGGCGAGACCTTCGGGCCGCCTATAAAGGGATGTATTTTGTATTGTAAAAGGTTGGCATTTTGGGCATTTTAGGCCATCCAGCTAGTCAGATTATCAGTAGTCTGTTAGCTTACTGTTATTTTGTATTGTAACAATCCACAGGGATTGACAAACAGAAAGAGAGAGAGAGTGAGAGTATATTGTAAGAAGGCAATATAGAGAAGAGATCTAGGAGAGAAGGGCTCCAGGCTGAGTGCGGAGTTACCTAGAAGATCTCTAGCTGCATATGCGGTGCAGCAGAACTGTGTACCTCTCTCAAGTTATAATATAGAAACACAGTTCTGTGGACGTAACTTCCACCCTGGAAGTGAACCACATAAAATCTAAGCGTTGTGTGATTGATTCATGTGATTGTATTTACTTGATTTATCTGTCATTCTTTACATGAACTTTGCTTACAATAAATATATGTATGTGTATGTTATTCAGTTCATAGCATAATAACATGGTAAATGCAAGTTGAAGTCTTTAAGCATTCTATATAAGAGCCTGTCTAAGTTTCCCTTAAGACAGTTAAGAGTCGCAGTATAAACAGCCCTACGTATTGTGTCCGGTAGGTTAACACAAGTAGCGCTAGGTACATTGAGTCGCAGCGGGAGGATATCATAGGGAGGCGATATCACACCATCAGAGGAGCTGTGGTGCGCTGCGGTGAAGATTCTAGCGTAGGAAAGAGTTACATGTTGCCCAGGACGTGGAGATGCGATAGAGGTTGGAGCCATCGCGGGTAAGAGGAAACTGTGCATCGCGTCGCAGAGAGGAAAAAGCGGTCTCGCGAGCTAAGAAGAGCTGCGAGACGCACACAGGATGCCATACAGAACCTGGTCGAGACACTTGAGTCCTCCACCAACCCATTAGGATCACTTCGGGTGAGACTTCAGGACGCTCCACGGTCTGTCGCCGAAAGGGATAGTGAGCTAGGGGTGTTGTCGGTTCATTATAGTAAACCCGAGTCTGCCCATAGCGACCAACAAATGGTTTCGTTGCCGGTTTTGAACAAACTGAGAGCAGATGTTCTGTTGGCATCCTACTAGAGACAAACTCAACGAGTGGGTTGTGTCTAACGAGAAAGAATTTGCCGAACGAGAGAACAAGAGTCCTAGACTGAGTACAGAGGACTGGTTACAAAAACATATCGTTACAGACCTGCATACAATATTTTTTGGGACCTTTGGAAACGAGCTTTACGACTGGTTATCAAAGTTGACTGATAAGAACATATTCAAGAAGAAAAGAAACATTGTCTGGACACCGAAGCTGATTCAGACCGTGAAGAACCTTGATAATCCCATTACAAGGACAGTAGACTTCTGGCTTGCGAGTGTGCTAGAAGGCTTCGTCACAGAGTTTGTAGTCGACCAGAGAAAAAGCTTCAGTGAGGCTAAACGGTACTTCTTCAAAGGATATCGCGGTAAGTACCTAAGATCTTTAAACTTGTCCATTAAGATGCTATTATATGAAAAAGGAAGAATGGATCTAGTTTCAGATGAATAAGTAAAGATAGTAATGTCACAAGATTTTGAAAGTGATTTTGATGACATTGGACGTACAAGTAGTGGAAAGAAATACAAAGTAGATTTCAGATCTCCCATATTTGAAGACAGTTCAGATAGTACTAGACAACAGAGTCATAACCATACAGACAAAACAGAAGGGGGTATCCCTTACCACCCTTATACCCCACAGAAATAGATCGGGACTCAGAGCAATCCCATAGGAACTCCATCTAGTAGTTCCCAGACAGTACATACTACCGCTACATCACCTCCACCTACATCGCCGAGTGGTAGTAACACAGCAAATCAACATCCACCACGTAGAAATAGAATGGGGGATGATATGAAGCTACCTATCTTTAAGGGTACAGGGGCAGAGGAACCAGAGCAGCATTGGTTTCTATGTGAAGCAGTATGGACCATTAAAGCAATCAATGATGATAATAGTAAACTTGTACAGTTGGTCACTACACTGAGAGAACGAGCCTTAACATGGTATATGAAGTATACCTCAGCGGTACCCAGAACACTTGTCCAGGTCAGGACCGCTATGATTAAAGAGTTTAAGAAACCTAAGTCTAAGTCACAGTGCATTACAGAGCTTAAAGACATCAAAGAGTTACCTACAGAATCAGTGTGGGACTTTGATCAGAAATTTAAAGCCCTTATAGACCAAGTCAGCTTTGAGTTTGCGCTGGAGCAGCATAAGGAATGGTTTATTGCAGCGCTGCTCCCTCACATCAGACTACCATTAATGCAGCAGAAACTCCAGATGCAGGACGATGTGTTGGAGATGGCGATGAAACTAGAGGCTTCACCTCTAGCTGAAACTAGCACAGGTATGACAAACCTACAAAACCAGTTGGCTAATCTCACGATACAGATGCATGAGCTTAAGAAAGGGAAAGAGGTTGCGCAAGACATATGGTGCGTAAAGTGTAAAGCACAAGGCCATACTAAAGATAATTGTCCAGTCTTTGTAGAATATCTAGCAACCGGGGCTCCTAACCCCTTACCACAGACCCATGGGTCGTGGTGTGAAATATGCAAAACAAGAGGACATCTACCTCACCAGTGCCCTCTACTTCAGAAGTACGTGCAGACACCTAAGAACTTATACTGAGCCTATGATCTCATGGTCGGGAGCAAGCAAGACCTGTACAGAGTCCAATCAGAAACACAGGGTCCAGCAGCAGGACCATAGCATGATACGGCTTATGGTGGCCGTGGAGGAGGATTCATAGGACAAGGAGGATTCAGAGGCTTTGGCCGTGGAGAAGGCTTTGGTCGTGGTCGTGGACCAGTCACTTATTACAACTGTGGAGTTGTCGGACATTATGCTAGGGACTGTTAGAGCCCTACCACGACATGTACCTATTGCAAATCTTACGATCACACTATAGAAGACTGTCCTACCTTGATAGCTAAGATCAGAGATCCTAAGCCAGTAGCACACCAAAACATCCAGTTTATCACTGCTGAGTAGGAAGAACTAGAACTAAGAGTCAACATTGTGACTCGCAGCAGTGCTTCCACCAACGAGACATCGTAGGTTACTGAAAAGACCACAGGTAAGGAGTGGGTGCGTAAAGCTCCTAACAAAGCAACACCACTTGACCTACAGAAGAACAAACAGACATTTCAGGAAGCTAAGACTTTCTTTGATGACTCTATGCAATCAGGATCGCAGGTACCGCCGTCTAGGGGTGTACTGTAGCAAGCACCTTGTGGCGTTAGCCCTGACCAGACATCGTAGGCTACCACATCGGGCGCTTGCGACGAAGACGAGTTGGCAAGAAGTGTACAATCCTTCCTGCGCAGTTGTCTAAAACTCGTGAGAAATGAGCAAGCTATTGGAGAACTTCAGCACATCATAGATCAGTGTCAACCATCTTCTTCCGTGAGCAGTGCACAGCGCGTTGTTCATAGTATTAGGGGACATACAAGAACAGGAAGAGAGATGCGACTCACAGCACAGGTTGGAGAATTTGAAATGGACGAGGTCATCCTAGATCTAGGATCAGAGGTAAATGTTATGACTAAGCAGACATGGGAACAGATGGGTAGCCCTAAGTTAGTCAGATCACCTATCCACCTCAGATTAGCTAATCAACAGCGGGTATCACTCCTGGGTCGATTATCATAGGTTCCAGTTGACATTGATGGAGTACGCAACTCTGCGGACTTTGAAGTTATAGAAATCATTGGCGATAGTAGACCATATCTAGCACTGCTAGGTATTGATTGGGCGATCGGTAACATGGCCATTATCGACTTAAAGAGAAGACAAATGACCTTTGAGGACGCGCAGATCCGGGTCATTGCACCATTAGATCCTCTTCAGGGTCCTAGATACATCGAACCTATCCGAGCAGAGGAAGAGGTACGTAACATGGACATTCTCTATCAAATGACTACGAACCAGAGCGACTACATCAATCCAACCGCAGAAGGGAACATTAGTTGGCGATGCGATAGCTCATGCGCATCGGATTCAGATGTTGGTCTAGAGAACTGGCAGAACAGACTTTACGAAGTCTCAGCGCGCAGATGTGCGTACATGACTAAGTCACTGCGATGGATTGGCGCAGAGATCAACGAGATTCCATCATTTCATGGTATAACAAATATCCAGGACTTTCTCACGTAGTTTGAACAACAGATTCCTCACGAGCAGAGGATCGCAGCTATGGACCTTGCAGTACGAGCCACACCTGCAAGATGGTGGTATGCACATAAAGAGAATATCGCATCATGGGATGACCTTAAGGGATTGATGGCGATCAGATTCTCTACCAGCAGAGAATATCTCCAGCAGAGATACACAGGAGAAAGTGACCCCAGGACACACATTTATACATGTGAACAGGATTGGTCGGATATTCCCGAGGATGAATGGGTTCACCGATTCATTCACACTTTGGACCCAGTTCCACGGAACTGGTACACAGAGACTGAATTGCGCAAGGGAATGACTACATGGCCACTTCTAATAGACAGCTTTCTACTCACCTTCGCTTTTGAATCTGAGTATCCAAATGTTGATCAAGCCCTAGATGTAATAAAGATTAAGATATTTCAGGATTGTACCCTATCAGTACACACTCAACCTGAGTGGGCCATCCAGTTAGAAGAGGCGCTAAAGTGTTATAACTTCGCATCAGAACCAGAGGAGGAGGATGAGGATCCTCGTAACATCAACATTCCGGAGTCAGAAGGGACTCGCGATGTTGATGGACCGAAGCTACAGACTCCAGAAATCACAGAGCTGCTCAAGATTAAAAAGATCAATATTGGCACAGACACAGAACCAAAGTTTGCCTCTATTGGAGACTATTGGACTGATGAAACAATTGGACAGATTGCAGACTTGCTGCATGACTATCAGGACCTATTTCCCACCAAGTTCACAGAGATGAAGGGAATAGTTGGAGACCTGGGAGTAATGAGCATACCATTGAAAGAGGATGCTAGACCAGTCAAGCAACGTCCATATAGATTAAATCCGCGCTACAAAGAAAAAGTTAAGAATGAGATCGATAAGATGCTAGTAGCAGGCATCATTGAGCCCGTAGAAGAAAGCGAATGGGTTAGTCCCATGGTCGTGCAAGAGAAGAAAACCAAAGGAGACATTAGAATCTGTGTCGACTTGCGTAAACTCAACGACGCATCACTTCATGATCCATTTCCGACACCTTTCACGGATGAAGTATTAGACAATGTTGGAGGTCAGGAGGTCTACTCCTTCACTGATGGCTTCTCAGGCTATCACCAGATCAGAATCCACTCAAAAGATCGACATAAGACCACGTTTGCAACAGAATGGGGCTCATTCCAGTATACGGTAATGCCCTTTGGTCTTAAGAATGCACCAGCTATCTTTTCTAGAGTAGTAGTTGCTGTATTTAAAGAATACATCCATAAATTCCTAGAAGTTTATTTTGATGATTGGACTGTATTTGGATTAATTGACAAGCACATAGGAGATCTAAGACTGATGTTAGAGAAATGTAGGCAGTACCAGATTTCTCTGAACTTGAAAAAATGTATATTATGTGCGCCATTTGGTATTTTGTTGGGTCACATTGTTTGCAGACAAGGCTTGATGGTAGATCCCGCAAAGATTGCCATCATTGTAAATCTTGCAGCACCCAACTCAGTCAAAAAATTGAGGACAGTACTTGGTCATACCGGGTACTACAAAAAATTCATCAAGGGATACGCAAAGATTACAGCACCAATGGAAAAACTGTCAAAGAAAGATGTAAAATTCCTATGGAATGAGGAATGCCAGCAGAGTCTAAACACACTTAAAGAGAAGATGGTTACAACACCCATCTTAGTATTCCCAAACTGGACTAAGCTGTTTCATGTACATGTGGATGCATCTAGCATCGCACTAGGGGTTGTTTTAACACAACCAGGAGAAGGAGGTATCGATCATCCTATCGCATACTCCAGCAGAAAGCTGTTGACAGCAGAAAAGAACTACACCACGACAGAAAGAGAAGGCTTAGCTATGGTGTACGCGCTACAGAAGTTCAGGCACTACCTGTTGGGTGCCTTGTTCAAGATGTTTACTGACCATTCCACATTAAAGTATCTGGTCAATAAGCCAGTGTTAGGGGGGAGAATCTACAGATGGTTACTCCTCTTTCAGGAGTATGATTTTGAAATCATTGTCAAACCAGGAAGATTGAACGCCGGACCTGACCATCTGTCGTGAATAGACTCAGGAGAAGAGCTAAGTAATCTAGAGGACAATTTGCCAGATGCGCAATTTTTTTCTATCCAGATCGCGAATGAGTACTATGCTGATATCATTCACATGCTCACTACAGGAAGGGCACCTGGGGAGTTTACCAGGCATCAGAAGAGGCAGTTGGTTGTTAAAGCAGCAGACTTCACCCTGATCACGGGACAGTTATATAAGTTAGGACTAGATGAATTCTTGCGCAGATGTGTGATGTCGCATGAAAAAGAGGCTATTATTAGAGAAGCACATTCAGGTACTGCAGGAGGTCATTTCGCAGGAAAGCCGACTGTGCAGAAAATCCTGACCGCAGGATTATGGTGGCCTACGTTACATAAAGACGCTAAGGACTTTTGCAGATGCTGTGATATCTACCAGAGGGTAGGAAAACCCTCGCGGAGAGATGAAATGCCGCTGCGACTGCAGGTTACGTTGCGCGCATTTGACAAATGGGCTATAGACTTTGTGCGTCCTATCAACCCACTAGGAAAACGAACTGGTGCGAGATATATCATCACTGGAACAGAGTACCTCACCAGGTGGGCAGAGGCCAAAGCAGTAAGAAACTGTGATGCTGCTACAGCCGCACAGTTCATTTTTGAAAACATCATCACTAGATTTGGATGCCCAGTAATTTTGATGAGCGATCAAGGCACACACTTCTTGAACTACACTATTGCAGCCTTAGTGGAAGAATTTCAGATACAGCACCATAAGAGCACTCCCTACCACCCGCAACCTAATGGTACGGTGGAGGCCTTTAACAAGATTTTAGAAAATGCTCTTACTAAGATATGCCACAGCCAAAGGAATGATTGGGACCTCAGAGTTAACGCTGTATTATGGGCGTATAGGATGACATGCAAGAAACTTACAGGACACACACCTTTCAGCTTGGTGTATGGACAGGAGGCTGTTATGCCTATGGAGTATATCCTTCCCAGTTTAAGAATTGCTCAGATCACTAAAATGGCTGATACAGACACGGTGCATGAGCGGCTAGCGCACCTGCTTGCCTTAGAGGAAGACAGATTCATCGCCGGATTCCATTAGAAAGTGCAAAAGGCATGAGAAAAAGCTTGGCATGACAAGCACATTAAGAGTAAGACTCTTCAGATCGGAGACCTAGTACTCCTCTATGACAGTAAATTTATTAAGTTTCCAGGGAAGTTCAAGACGCATTGGTTGGGGCCGTATCAGATACAGCAAGTCACAGAGGGAGGAGCCGTTCAGCTCAGTAAACTAAATGGGGAGCTCCTTCCCATGATGATCAATGGCAGTAAGCTCAAGCTTTATAGCGACAACCACTCCACCTCTCAGCCCTAATTCAGAGTCGTAACGGTGCAAATGTCCAGTGTAGTTGAAAGGAGGCATCGCAGCGGGAATTAGTCTACACCGGCAGGTATTCTATGTATAAGGAATCGCATAAGGACGGTCCATCTCAAAAAAAAAAAATGCTTAAGCTTGTGTTGAGCAAGTGATGCGGTGTGGCATCGCAGCAGCGCGATGTTTCTCCGTGCCACGTACCCAGTTTTGTAATGAGACAGAGGGCTAGTCAAGTTGCCTTCTGACAGGCAGTTAATGAGGAAATGACCGGTATACCTTACCGTAGATTTGGCACGGCATAATAAATTTTTCCAAATTTGGCAAATCTTTGACGAGACCGGCGCTTACACACACACGTTTCGAGGAAAATTGATCGGATTTCAGCATTTATTGAGGATCAGCATGATGGGTGTGGTCTCGTCCAAGCAATTAATATGACCGACGGGTTGAGTCTAGATGACCGTTGCGTCCGAGATTACCGCCTTCAGTATAAAAGCAGAAATTATTCATTCGGGAGGGTTACATTTACAAAGAGCCGAGAGCTATAGGGTGTATTGTTAAGTTTCCCCTGTCCAGAGCTAATTTCATTACAAAGTGCTATGATTTCCAGGGTTTGTAGCCATTGCCAATCCACGGTATAATACCGAGCAGGTTCTGCCCGAGGTGGAACCTTTAGAAGACATTCCGAGACGCTTCGAGCATGGTGGCCGTATGTCCGCTATGGCGACGCCGCCCAGGGTTGTGAAATTAGGAATATCACAGGTAAGACAATTTCCAAGGATGAGGAATCAAGCGCAAGATGTAGAAGATGTCATCAAAGTCTCTGTTGAAGAGAAGAAGAAAGCCAAGCCGATCACTGAAGAAAAGAAAACAGAGCGGCGGAATGATGAGAAGAAATCTCCCGCTAGGAAGAAAGTAAAAATGAGAAAAAGAAAGCAACGAGAGAAGGAAGATGACCTATCTCATCAGCTAAGAGGAGAACAAGAGGTTCCAAAGGTCAAGAATGAAAATATGCGGAACCCAAGTAGAGTGAATACCTGGAGCGAGTTGTTAAGAAGAAAAGTGAAAGGGAAAACAAACCGAACAAGCAGAACTTCAAGATGCAGACAAAGGCTTGTTCTCGGAAGGGAATTCTTGGTTTGTATACCTTTCACATAAGTAGGCTCCAAACTGAATGAAATGTTGAGAAGGCTGGAAGATACAGATTTTCCTTGTGATAAAAGTTCTAACCTAGATAAAGAGGAAAGGATATCTGTGGAAGACTTCTCAAGACCTGGAGATCCTTAAAAAGGTCTCAGGAGCGACGAGAGCGAGAGCATGACTAAGGGCAGGAAAGATAAGAGAGACCAACGAACTAAGTTACATAAACTAAAAGAGCGTGTCGCAGCTATGGAGAACGAAGTCGCAGGACTTCGGGACAAGCTTCAGCGCACTTCGCAGGAAGCCAAGGAGAAGCTACAGCAGGAGAAGCCTGTTGGTAGTGGCTCGGGGACGAGCCACAAGTAAGTGTTAGGGGACTATTGGAGCAGGGTCTCGCAGCTACAGGAAAAGCTTCCATTTTGGCGGATAGATAGTTTGGTGAAGACGAAGAGATAAGGTAAAGCTACGACGCCGTAGCAGGTTTCTAGCTGCAGAGCAGAGCCAGAAAGCGTGACTGTTGGAACAGAGAAGTCAAGGAAGACGACAGTTCCTGAGCGGACGAGAAGAGAGAGCTCAACCATTGCATTGAAGGAAGCGGCGAAGACAGGAGGGCTCAGCTACCCTCATAAAGGAAAAGGAGCAACGAGGCCGAGGTATTGAAGACGAAGGACAGAAGAAGGGAAGCAGTGCATAGTACCCATGGTCAGCGCCGGGAAGCATGGAAGACTGCAGAGAGAAGTGGTATGATGAAAAGCGGCTACCCCAAGTACAGATATGCCGACTGTCACTAGTTAGGGTTTGGGTTACTGTTGGGACAGGCCCACAGTGTTGTAATGGCGAGACCTTCGGGCCGCCTATAAAGGGATGTATTTTGTAGTGTAAAAGGTTGGCATTTTGGGCATTTTAGGCCATCCAGCTAGTCAGATTATCAGTAGTCTGTTAGCTTACTGTTATTTTGTATTGTAACAATCCACAGGGATTGACAGACAGAGAGAGAGAGAGAGTGAGAGTATATTGTAAGAAGGCAATATAGAGAAGAGATCTAGGAGAGAAGGGCTCCAGGCTGAGTGCGGAGTTACCCAAAAGATCTCTAGCTGCATATGCGGTGCAGCAGAACTGTGTACCTCTCTCAAGTTATAATATAGAAACACAGTTCTGTGGACGTAACTTCCACCCTGGAAGTGAACCACATAAAATCTGAGCGTTGTGTGATTGATTCATGTGACTGTATTTACTTGATTTATCTGTCATTCTTTACATGAACTTTGCTTACAGTAAATATATGTATGTGTATGTTATTCAGTTCATAGCATAATAACGGGATAAATGCAAGTTGAAGTCTTTAAGCATTCTGTATAAGAGCCTGTCTAGGTTTCCCTTAAGACAGTTAAGAGTCACAGTATAAACAGCCCTGCGTATTGTGTCCGGTAGGTTAACACAAGTAGCGCTAGGTACGCTGAGTCGCAGCGGGAGGATATCGCAGGGAGGCGATATCGCACCATCAGAGGAGTTGTGGTGCGTTGCGGTGAAGGATCTAGCGTAGGAAAGAGTTACGTGTTGCCCAGGATGCGACGATGCGATAGAGGTCGGAGCCATCGTGGGTAAGAGGAAACTGCGCATCACGTCGCAGAGAGGAAAGAGCGGTATCGCGAGCTAAGAAGAGCTGCGAGACGCACACAGGATGCCATACAGAACCTGGTCGAGACACTTGAGTCCTCGACCAACCCATTAGGATCACTTCGGGTGAGACTTCAGGCCGCTCCGCAGTCTGTCGCCGAAAGGGCCAGTGAGCTAGGGGTGTTGTTGGTTCATTATAGTAAACTCGGGTCTGCCCATAGCGACCAACACTTTGTATATTTTCATCATGGAGAATTTGATCTACTATATATTGTACGTGGCGATGACCACATATGACACATTTTGTATATCATGCTTATTCATGGCCCTTGTACTCTTATGTATCCAAGACTGCTATATGTATTTACAGTCATATGTAGAGTTTGATTATAATACTATACTGATTGGACGGCTGGTTCTTCCACCTGGTTCTTCATCACTCCACTTCTGGGATGGATTTATAATGTATTTCAGCCATCATGTTACCCCTCTGACCTCACACATTAGGGGGGATCTGTTACAACTGATTTTACCACACATGGTTGATCACACTTTTATGGCCTTCCATGTCCCACTGTAGACTCTTTAGACCCCATGGATTGTTTTTGTACCTTTGATGTTTCCAAGATCATCCCTAAAAACACCCATTATTTGTTGTACACGACTTTTAATCCCTTTCTCGTGTATATACGCGGATATTACCCTTAAACCCGCGTACATCGGGATGTGTGCAAAGGGCCAAATATTTTTGGAGTTTTCCTTGATGTGGATCCGAGTCACTTGTCTTTTGGCTTTCCATATGCCTTGAGATTGCTCAAATTTGACCTTCCATTACCCCATTGAAGCACTATATAAGGAACCCTTTGGATACATTGAAGAAGGAGGAATTGAAGAGCAAGAAAACTATAGTCCATTGTTGTCATAGCTTGCTTGTACTTGAGTCTACATCCCTTTGTCCCTTGGAGCACTTTGTGTTCTTCCCAAGCTTTCCTTTGCTTGTGATATTGCTATCAAGAGATGGAGGATTGAGGTGGTGGAGGACTCATTTTCTCCGGTTCGCAGACGTGCCGACAGAGGTTGTCACTTATGTAATCTCTGATTTTATTGATAGAAATATATTTTTCGATCTAATGATGTGCATTTAAATGAATATTGAATCCATGGATGTGTTTAATTTCTTATGTGTCATTGATTATATATGCTAGAGTAGGCCTAACGTTATATTATATAGCATGCTTGCCTTGTTTTACTGTTGTTGAGAGTAAATTGCCAAAGCAAGCGGGATTGGAAAAATCTCAACGGGGATCTACTATAACCATCTGGAATAAGGTATGTTTCGAGATCCTTTAGTGTTAGATGTTGTATTTGTCTCACATATTAAGAAGGGATTGATTTCTGTAGTTTCTCTGTCTGTTGTGGTACACCCCAAGCCATAGGAAGTTTTCTCCGTAACAGCTGGTCTGAAAGATGTTGGTCCGAGTCCTCCATATCATCATCGTCCTCCATGTTTTCTTGCAATGAATCCTCTTGGGCATCATCGCCTTCATGGTCTTCACCATTAACTTGATGAATTGGTGGTTCTGCTGCATTATGTTCTTCAGGTAGTGGCTCTGTGAGTAGGTTGCGCCATTCCTCATGCCACAGATTGTAAATTGCATCCACATCGTTGTCGACCACTATAAACCTTGCTTGATGTATCTGTCAAAGTGGATATTTTGTGGGCAGCAGATTTATATTGTGTACATCAGCTTCAAACTTGACGAAAGCAATGTACCTGTGCACAGTTGTGGCGCAGATCCTGTGAGTTCGCTGGACAACTTGTCGTAGCGCCTCTATGTGCATGAATAATACAATATTGTTATCCTGCTAGTGGTTGTTGTCCGCCCTGTCTTCCCATAGATTCTAGTATCTTTCCCCCAAGCAAGATATTGGGACATCCATGTGTACATAGTCCAGAGGGTTAGCCCAGAGAGTGAAGGAAATCAAAATTAGTAACCAGGAATAGCATAATTTGTGACCTTTCTTGTGTTGAGCCAACATCACATCTTTGAATAGTGCGTTTAACAAGTACCATGACTAGTTGAACTTTTCTCCCCATGCACATAAATATGCAATTTCTAGTACTGTTGTCGAACACTGTGTTGGGATCATCTTATGAAATATTTTACAGGATAAGATTTTTCCAACAACCCGAACACTTTTGTCCTGGATGGGCCCAAGCAAGTAGCCCCGTCCTGTTCGCTAAAGGTTGTGCTTTTACTTGATGGGTTTAGTATTGTTCTTAGCCAGGTAAGGTAGAGGATCTTTGCCTTCGGTTGGGAGTCATGTTATTCTCGCTATTGATTCAACGTTAACCAGATATGGTTGATCCATCCATAAGTATCCTCTATGAAAGCAGACCAATAACTGCTTTACATATGTATTAACCTGTATGATACAACCAAAGTGAGGTATGAAGAGCATGTTGGTTAGTCCTGCAGTGGCCAGTCCCTCGACCCACTTCTGTGGCTTAAGTACCTTAACAGCACATGTAGCAACCTGGGTTATGTCCATGCAATCTTTTATGTGCAACCCCTCTTCCTGCCGAGTGTCGTAGCCTTGGAACTTCAATACAGCCAACTTGGAGATGATATTGTGTAGTAAGGCCATGCTGATAAGGATCTGTGGTGCTATCAAAGCGGTCATCGCCTTTTTCGAAAGATCTGCTTCCACTGCACCAAGTCTTCTTGGCCGAATGTATCATGGGAAGTTTGGGTCGGCTTGCTCTACCTCTACCTCTGTCTACGGTAGCCAGGATTTGTCTCCACCATCATTTCCTTGCTCAGCAGCATGTGCCTTTCCTCATTCGTCTGGAGTGGCTGGAACCTTACGTTTCCTTTGTCTCGATGGTGGTTGTGCAGATGGATCGCCTGGAATAACTGGTATTCCTTGGACTAGGTTCAGCACAGGATGCGAACTAGGGGTTGGAATTGTTTGTGGCTTCCTTGTTCTTGCCATTGTGTCGATCTCCAGTGGCTGTTGCAGTTGCGGGAATTCAGCTGACTGGGTTTCTACTTCCTCATTAATGAGGCAACCAGAGATTACAGTTGCGTCTGATGCCTCACTCTCACTGGGAATATTAATTACCATGAGCGTTAGTGGAAAGGAAGACAGGTGACAGAATGCAGCTCTGCAATGGCTCGGCTCCTGTGCTCACTGTTCGAAAAAGAAAACTACTTGATGGGGAAGTTGAATATTTACATATTCCACAGTGTCTTTCAATCATCATTTGACAGGAGGTTTAGGTGTAATCAATCTCTCGGGTTTCCTTTTCCAATGCTTTCTTCATTAATTTATGAAGCTGGCCTTTCGAGTTATACTTGTCAGACTAGTTATGGTAATTAGTGCTAGGACAGTTGATGAGATCTAAAAGTACGCCACCTTACTCCTCGTATTGTGTTTATTTAATGCCACGCAAGTGCCCCAGTCGTACAAATCTTTGGCATGGATCCGTTGGTTAATGCTAGCCAGCCTGTCATTCCTGTTTTTTGCATCCTTTGGTTGCTTCTTGCCTTGCCCCTAGCACACTTTAGCTTGCCCTCTTGGGTTTATGCGATGACGTGATGATTGGGCGGTTAATTGCTCGTGCTTTCTGTTGGTCCTGTCACAATCCTGCAACATAATAGTTTACGTCTTTTGGCCATTTTTTTTCTTCCTTTACACGTTTTGTAGTAAACTTTCAGGAAACTGTCGTTCACCAAACTCGCAACGTGGGTACCATCGACTTTTCTGGGGTTGTGCTATGGCCATATCCATAGTTTGTGTGATCGTATATGACCTTAGCCAATTTGTCTTTAGTTTGTGAGGGTTCTTGAATACTCTGTTGTCATATTGTAGGATAAGTCTTCCTTCCATGGATGACTTCACCCTGATATATTGATAATGTCATGTCGGCAGCTGTTGCTGAGTTGGCTTGGTCTGTAATCGCAAGGGTATCTTCATCCCCTCTAAGTCTTCCACCATTCCCCTTTTTTCTGTGTCGTTGAGAGGGAAGAGGGTCTGGTATTCCTGTAGGAGATCCACAATTTGTACAACTGCTTCATCATGCGAGCACTTTTGTATTACTCTGCGATATTTACTTGTTTCAACTGTTTTGGCCTGTGGAGGTTAATCGGATTATCTTCTGCGTTCCTGGATAAGTTGTCTTGCAGAGTAGCTACGTTGTGTTGGTGAACATTAGCATGCTTGATCTTCTCAACTATACTCCCTTTTTCTTTCTGGATTGTATTATGAACTGTAGGGTGTTTGTCAGTATTTACAACTGTATGCGCAACCTGCTGGGTTCCTTGTCGCAACTGCTCAGAGTTATCGCAGGTCTTGGGCACCACATCCAAAGTGTATATAAAACTCTCATAGATGGGTAACTCCCTCGACTCAGTCTCCACCCTTTGCATAGACCTTGTAACTCTTGCACACCTTCTCATGGAGACTTCATGTACTCTATTTTTCTAATTCTCTAAAGCCTCCCCTGAATCAGACTTACATGAACTCGTGCACTTCCAACTTAGGTTCCCATCTACTGTCGGACTGATATGGTCTTCGTGCATAGCTGTAACATTGTAGATTTGATTAAGATAATCAGCCTGCCCTTCATTATAAACAGGCTCAACGTATATTTTCCCTTCAAATGGATCAATGGGCGAGACTACCCTCATCTCCTCATCTTAAAAGGAGAGGATCCTTTTTTTGAAATTTATGATTGTTTGATTGTCTATAGCCCAATCTATCCATAGCAGTGCGGGGTAAGGATTTGTATCATCCACAATGTTGATGACCTCAAAGTCTGCATATGTGTGCAATCCTTCAACATCGACAATGGCATTACTCAATCGACCAATGGGTAGTACCTTTGCCTAATTGGCAAGACGCAGCTGGATAGTACACTAGTCCAAGCGCAGCTTTCCCATGCTTTCCCAGGTCTGGTGTGTTAGTATATTGACATCTGACCCTAGATCTAAGATGATATAGTCCATGTCATAATCACCTATCTACGCATTCATTCTCAATTCGCGACCAATTTTACATTTTCGTCGCACCTGGTTAACCTTCTTCTCAATTTGTGGCTCTATAGGGATATTGTCTATTATTGCTTACAGCTCTGCAATAACATATTTATCTTGGATTAGCATCAAACAACTTGATAGAAGAGGTCTCAGCTTGCTAACCTTAGGCGAAGCCTTCTTCTGCAATAGGTGTTGGAACCGTTCAGGCATGTCCTTGACTTCTGCTGATCTTGATGGCACTTCTAGGCTTATGAAGTTTGATTGCACATCCCAGAATATTTCTTTTTTTTTTGGCCAGTTGGTGATTCCTTTTTCTGCGCCGCTGGCCTCACTTGTGGCTGCGGTTGTTCTTGTGGGTTATCTTGTTCTTCTCTAGTCGTCGAACCTCCTCTAGTTAAGACAACAATGTTCAGGTCTCGCGGTTCAGCTAGGATTATATGGACATTCGCATTTGCATTTGCATTTGGGTTTGGTGGGGGGTTGGGTGCAGCAATGGTCCTTGCTTACCACTTTGTGATCAACTGAGGACATTGTTCAACATTATGGTCTTGTCCCTTACAGTATGAGCATGTTCTTGCAGGCTCTAAATAGTCTTTAGCAAAGTGACCTAGTTGTCCACAGTTATAGCATGTTACTGTACCTATTCCCCTACCAAATCCTCCTCCACCACCTCGTCCTCTAAAGTTTCCGCCACCCCTTCCCTAAGGGTGTAGTTGCTGTGGTGGGTACTGGTTTTGCTAGTAGTTTTGCTGATAGGGGTTTTATTGCGCATACGCCTATTGAAGCACGTACAATTGTTGGTACTGATTAGCTGGGAACTGCGCAGGTTGATACGAGGCTTACGCCTGTTCAACCTGAGGGAACCCCTCATTTTTCATAAAGTGCGTATCAATTGTTTTTTCTTTCAAGAGATGGTATGCTCTACATTCTTTTTCCTCATGTCCTACTGATTTACAAAATTTAAAGAATACGTTTGCATGGGTACTTACAATTTTTTTCAAATATATACATTCTTCGTCGCGATGGCCTCTTGACTGGCATATACGACACCATGGTAGCCCCTGGTCGTTTAATAGGTTAGGTGCACCAGATGCGACATAGTTCATGAAGGTCAGACAGTTATCCTTGGTGTGTCCGTCCGTTCTACATTTTGTGCACCACAAGTCCTCCTGTGCTTCTTTGCCCTTCTTAATATCTTGAAGTTGTATCGTGAGGTTGGCTAGCTATGACCGAATTTGTACCATTCCTGTGGCGCCCTTAGTAATAGGAGAGGTCTCTAGCTTCATTGCCAACTCCAATGCTTCTGTCTGCGATTCAATCTTTTGTTGCATCAACGACCCTCGGATGTGTGGTAGTAGGGCATCAATAAACCACTCCTTATGTTGTACATCAAACATTTGGAAGCTTACTTTGGCCATCGGTGATTTGAATCGTTGATCAAAGTCCCACACAATTTCTGCTAAAGCCTGTTTAATCTCCTTAATCTCAGTAATACATTGTGACTCTGATTTGGGTTTCCTGAACTCAAAGATCATTGCAGCTCAGATTTCTTTCTTCTGCGATGTTTCGGCTGGTGCAGCACAAAATTTCATGAACCAGTCCAGGGCGCGACCTCTTAAGGTCGTGATCATCTGTGCTTTCTTGACGTATGTGCCATGGACTAAACATACCATCCACGCAGCTTCACATAGGAACCAATGTTGTTTTGGGTCTTCCATTCCATTTCCATTAAATGTAGGTAACCAGACATCTGTCGCAGCCATTGGGTTGGCGTTCTGGCTTTCCGGGACATGGTTCAATGGAGTTGCACCTTCTTGCGGACAAATTACAGGGCTAGTGTTATCCATATTAGAGGTCCTATTAGGGGACGAGACTCTATATCTCGTCTCAGGCGATATTGCTGGTGTTATATAGTGGTGCTCTGATCCAGATGTCTCGTCAGAGCCCTCTGGATCTTCAGGTCCTTCCAAGATCGGGCTATAGTCCTCCTCTTCATCGCAAGACCCCTCATCTTCTCACGACCAAAATTTGTGTTCACTTCCTTCGAATAAACTAGGATTCCATCGGCCCCTTTCGGTTTTCCTTCTCTCTCCTGATCTGAATCTTCTCCCACTCCTTAGGACTCCAACCTCAAGTTCAGGTTCTGTTCTTCCGGGGAACATCTCCACGCACTCTTCCCCATGTTCTTACCTTTTTGTTAGCGTCATAGCCCCCTCCTAGACACACAACTCAACTATCCAAGTGAAAAAGACCCTTCTCATAAGCAAGTAATTTTATCCATGTACTTATACTCAATAAGTATCTCCTTCGTGGTCCTTCGAAGAAATTTCTTTCAGCTTCACTATATGAAGTTATAGTATCTACTGCAAACTCAGTAATATACCCTTGCAATATACTGTCAAGCCAAAAATCAACAGCTTTGGATACAGAGTTACTTACACTGGTTACCTCCTAAACCAGTTGGTCGCTCCACTCACTAATCTCCCTTGTCTGGAAATTGGTCCGCCTAGATGCCAATCCTACTAACCATTCATGTAGTAAAACGGGGAACTTGACAAAGAAGATCTCGTGAATATCAGAGTATATGTATTCATTTAACCATCTTTCTGCGCTTAACCATGTTCCTGTGATCTCTTCTTGCACGAACACTAGTGCTTTAGCGTCCAGCCAGTCTTCTATCTCCTCCTTCGTTGGGTGCCACAACATCTCCCCAATTTTATCAATAGGGTCCTGACAATGGCACCATTTGTTGGCCACTTTTCCCCACTCACGCGATCCAGGTTTTGTGCAGCCCACCGATCCAACAACTACTCGAGATACTGGCTGGATAGAGCAAGCCCCATCGGCAACACCTGCGAAGCAGGCGTAAGTCTCACTCGAGATATCTCATATATGGGTAACTGCCAGGACCATGTTTCTGCGATTGTCGAGGGAGTATAGTCCCTTGGATCTCAGCCAAGGAGCTCAACGAAGGCAGCGGGATGGCTAGACAGAGGAGTTAGTTCTGCGCAACCGAGCACAAACTTATGTCATTGCACATAACCTGACTTTCTTTTCCACCTCGCAGCAGGCGCAACTTGTGCGGCGCAGCTGATTCACATCAATCGACTCTACGACTTAAGTCAGGATTCATAATAGGAATCATACATAATGATATATATACAGATTCAATTCAACAATGCATTATGTTCATTCATTTACCAATTGCAAGAAACTAACAAAGACTCAAGCACATTCAACATTATACGGAAAGCAACTAGTAATTAATCACATAAACATTCACCACATCAACCATTCATTCAGACACCAGAAATAATGTGGAAACCCATCGGGGAAAAACCACCAATGTGCTCTTCATTTGGCATGAGAAAGGATACAACACCTTGTAGTCTGCAGGATGCAGACTGATCTTGAGATGTGTCTCTAATTCATACTTATTGTTCTCATGTTCTCTGGTTCGCTCTTCTACTATACTCCTACTCCTAGTGGTCTGCTCACACGGTAGCTAGATCCGCAGCTCAATAGCCCCTCTATTGCTACTATACTCTTCCTAAGTCTACTCCTCTTTTGATCGCTATGACATTACAACAAAACTGACATCCCTCTCCATGGATTACCGCTAGCTAACAAAACTACTACTGGAAACTGAACAGGGAACAAAGAAAACCTTACAGACCAACCTTCTAATCATTGCATCCCTTCTATTTACACTAATTTACATGGCCACACAGGCCCAACTGCATACTGGCAGTCTGTTAGCTGTCACCATCAGCCACCCCTTTGGTTACAGCTATGGTGATCATGACTTGACACAAGGCACTATCGCCCTGAATTACAAATATCTTCTCATACGTGCGTAGTTGTAGGCTTACGCCGCCCTATATGGCCATGATCTGGATTCTGCATCCGTCGCTTTCCGGCCATTTTCCCCTTGCATGCTTGCCTTTCCTTTGCCGCACGCCTCTCTGCTCTACCTTCGTGGGCCCTTTACGTCCTTTGCAATCTTCCTTTTCTTCTATCACGCGTGCGACGCACTTTCCTTGGTTGCGCGCGCGAACTTCCTTCTTATGCTCCTTTCCCAGGCTAACAATAAGGGCCATAGTACTTTGGTGCTAATTTATTTTCCTTATTTGGTTTCTTGAGGGACATCTGTTTTTAATGTTATAGCCTAAAAAATACCCAATCCCCTTCTTCAAAAGCCCTTTATTGCGATGTTGATTTGCTTGTTATTTCATCATGTTTTTTGATATAACCAGGTTGTCCTTTAATGTCTGGAGAACTTATTATTGATGGTCAAGGTGACCTTCCACAACTTGAACTTTAGATTTTCATTTCAAGGGAGAAGGGATATATGGAGGTTGGTACACATAAAGTTCCATAATTGGGGACACTTTTGATAATGTATGGAAGGAAGTATTGTACTACCATTCTACCATATATAACCATTTCACCCTTTGTCTTTGTTTATCATATGCAAAGCAACGAAGATAGCCTTTTAAACATTTGTTCACTATCTCAATTTTCCCATAGGATTAAGGATGATGAGATGAACTAGGAGGCATCTGGGTATGCAAACAAGAAAATAATTCAGTCCAAAATTTTCCTATGAAAATTGGATCTCTATCACTTACAATAATATTCAGGTTTCCATGTAGCTTTTGAATTGTTTCCATGAATGTTATAACTATTGTTACTTGCATTAAAAGGGCGAGTGAGTGCACAAAGTGTGCATACTTTACAAGTCTATCAACAACCACCTTAATAACATTATTCTCTTCTAACTTGGGTAAACCTGTGATAAAATCCGTTCGAACTTCCTCCCAACACTAACAAGGCATGCCTAATGGTTTAAAAGTACCCAGGGTCTTAACTATTTAAACCTTATTTTGTTGGAAAACCAAACATTCTACCATGAAACTTTGAACATCATATTTAAGACCTTCCACGAAAAATTTGTCTTGCCCTATGGTAGTTTTTAGGAATCTTGAGTGCCCTCCTATAGGAGAGGCATGTAATTCCAAAAGGACCTTTTTGTTTGAGTTAGGATTTCTTACATATATATAACTAATCCTTATACCATAGCGAATCATTTTTATACACAAAAGTATCTGATGGGATACTTTTGTAGATTTTGAATGAGTATCCACACTAATAGGTCATTCTTTCATTCTTCCCTTGCTTATATTATCCAATCGGGTTGTATAATATAAATAACACAAAGTAATGCCTTAACATCCTCATTTTTTCTTGAGAATACATCTGCCACCATATTATGTTTCTATTTTTATAAATGATTTCAAAGTCATATCCCAACATATTGGTTACCCATTTTGTTGTTCTTTTGAAGAGAGTCTATGTTCCAAGAAGTATTTAAGATTACAATGATTTGTTTTTTCCTTAAAGTGCCTACCTATTAGCTAAGGATGCCATTACTTCAAGTGCAAGTAGTATTGCCAACATTTCCTTCTGATAAATGGGTTTGTGTAAGTTATTTTCCTTAATTGGCTGACTTTTAAAAGCTAGGGACCTTCTTTCTTACATTGGAAACACCAATTCCATTTCCTCAGACATCACATTCCACAATAAAGGTTTTTGTGAAATTTGGTGTGATCAAGACAAGGGCTTTACACATTGCCTCTTTAAGTTGTTCAAAAGCTTGAGTAGCCTATAGATCCCAAGATAATGAATCCTTCTTCAATAATGTCGTTATAGGTGTTGTTATTATTCCATAGTTTCGAACAAACTTACATTATTACCATGTTAAACCTAAGAATCCTCTAAGATCCTTAAATGTTTTGGGAATCGACCAGTCCTTCATGAATTTATTATTGTTAGGGTCTACCTTGACAACTTCATGAGATACAATATGACCCAAATACTCTACCTCCTTTACCCCAAATAAACATTTGGAAGGTTTTGCATATAATTGTCGCTCCTTTAGTAGTTGTAGCACCTTGTCAACATGTTGAACATGTTCTTCCCAAGAATTTCTATAGATTAGTATGTCATCGAAAAATGCTAGCACGAATTTTCTAAGGAAGGGCTTGAAAATGGAATTCATCAAACCTTGAAATGTGGAAAGGTGCATTCGTAAGGCCAAAAGGCATGACCAAAAATTCATAATGACCTTCATGAGTTTTGAGTGTTGTTTTTGGGATGTCTTCTTCCTTCATTTGAATCTAATGATACCCTGAACAAAGATCTAACTTTGTGAAGTAAACTGCTCCATGTAGTTCATCTAACAATTCATCAATGACAATAATTGGAAATTTATCCTTAATGGTGAGCTTGTTGAGCTCTCTATAATCTGGACACATACGCCATGATCCCTCCTTATTTTGTACCATTGCCGCTGGTGCAGGGTAAGAATCTTGGTGGCCTAATTATGCCAACCTCTAACATTTCTTCAACCATACACTCAATTTCTCTATTATGGCCATAGGGGTATTTGCAAGGTCTGATATTAGGAGGAACACTGCATGAATTAAGTGAATAACATGATTAAAATATTGAGTAGGTGGAAGACATTTTGGAATATCTTCAAATACCTTGGAATGCTCATCAATGACCCTTTGCAGATATAGGGGAATAAGAGGTTTAGATGTTTGAACCTATAGTGAGCATAATTGTGCAATTACTCCATGATGTCCCCTTTTCTAAAATTTTGTCATTCCATTAGAGCTTATCACCTTGCTTGGTTTCCCTATGACACCCCTTAATTCAAATTCTTTTCCTTCCAAGGAAAATTTCATGAAAAAATCTTGAAAATTAAAATCCATTGTTCCAAGTGATTGTAACCATTGGACACTAAGACAACATCAACAACACTCGTTGGGATAACAATCATTGGAATATTCAATACATACTCCCTCATGGTAAGAATGATCTTATGGCATTTCCCTGAGCAATTATAGTTCCTCCATCTACAATCATTACTTGAAACTCTAGTGTTGGGTATATAAAGCAATTGAGAACTTTGTCTAGTTTGTAGTGAATGAAATTTTGAGTACTACCATAATCGATCAAGACTATTACCTTTGTCTTTTTGATATATCCTTCAATCTTAAGAGTTTGAGGAGTGTTAATTCAGTCAATGCATGACAAGATATGGTAGGAGCAATCTCATTAGGAGTAATCTCTTCCATTTCTTCAACCTAAGATGGTTCTTGTTCGTTTGCTTCTTCTTCTTCTTCATAGTCTATGTAGAATAATTTATTCTCACCACACTTGTGTCCCCTGTTATATGTGTCACACTTAAAGCATGGATCTTTTTATCTTTTTTCATCAATTTTTTGAGGTTTCAACCTTGTAGGTTGAGGTGGGTTAGAAGAAAGAACATTAATCTCTCTATAGGTGTTAGAGGTGGTCCTTCTAGTAGCCATCACTGTATTTCTACTTTCAACCTTCCTTGACACCATGAAAACCTTCTCTATGGATGTTGGTTTGAATAGATGCACCCCATGTTGAATGTTATCCTTTAAGGGTCCAATAAGGAGATCCAACAATTTGTCATCTAGTATGTCATTCACTTCGAGACCCAACTTTTGAAATTGTTGAATGTGCTCAATTACTGAACCTTTTTGCCTTAGATTTATTAATTGGGTAAAGAAGGAATTGCTCTTAACATCATCATGATATGATATCAATTATTTTGTAAAAATGAACCAAGAGATAATGGGGTTCTTTTTGTATTCACAAATCCATAGGTACCACACAAACTGTTGAGGCTCTAAATATAAAGATGCAATAGTTACCTATTGTATATTTGGCACCCGAGGTATTTCTAATAATTGCTCCATCTAGAATATCCATGTCATTGGGTCTTGGCCATCAAAATTCCTCATGTCGATCTTGGGGATTTGGCCTGATTGCTTCCATTATTAGAATAAAATCCTCTTGGAGAATGCTTATTAAAGTATGGTTACTCAACATGGACACTATCTTTATCTTTCTGGGTACTGTGGACCACATCCTCGCCTTTAGGAAACTCTCCCTATGGATTTTGTATGAGCCTAGCAATCCTTTCCATGTTTTCCTCCATCTTCTTCTCCATCTATCCCATCTTTTCATCCATCATATGTCCCATCCTTTCCTCCATATTAATCTAAATTTTAACTAAATTAACCATTATCACAAACCCTTTAATCAAATCTTTCAACTTGGACACCCAAAAAGACAGGTCTTCGCTTTCATTGTAGGCCAGGGATGAATCCTGTGTTGGTTTGAGAAGAGTGGTGTGGCCTCTTCAACCACCTTTTGGTGCCATGTAGAACAATAAAAATAGATATCTACGATATTTAACATAGCTTTGAGATCAATCTAAATAGATCCTTCTACTAGAAGTTATTCAAATTTGAAATGGCATACCTTTTTAAAACCCTGATTTGGAGACTGTTTTGTTGCCCGGCCTTCCACCTGATGGAACTCTTAAATTTTGGCCCCTCTAAATCTAAAATTTCAGCATGTGGTATCTTGATATGTCCTCTTTCCAATGTCATAGGTTTCTTTGAATTTTGATGTGCCAAGAGGAAATGGATGCAACTTTCCCACAATGTGTTGATTTTTGAACTTTTGCAGAGAGCGAACTTGTACACCCGCCATGTGTCCAATTTTCTAGATATAGATTTGAAATTGCTACCACATATACTACAATCTATCTTCTTTCATATGAAATAGGCCTCATTTGATTTGGATCTCACATGCTCTAGATATAACATATTTTCAAAGGACGCCTTTTTTAAACTAGCTTTTGGGCTAGTTAGAAAACCTAACTTCTACTGGGTATAACTCTGAACTTTTAATGAGTCAAGATCTGAAACTTTTACCATAGATATATCGCTTTTCCTTATACTTCACCTTTAAGTTTTGTTATCTAAAACGTCCTAGAAAATAAGTTCTAGTGAAAATGCCAAGATGACTTGCTTTGGAATCATCTAAGTTATGATACCAAATGTTACACAACAAATTCCCCAAAAGAGCATAAATAGACAATAAAAGGTAATCAATGCACCTTAAATAATGAAGAAAAGAGATGAATAAAAAGCCTTTTGGACCTCTTCAAGGGGGAAACCTTCTTATACAATGTACTAAATACACAAGACAAGACAAGACAAGATGATTCAAATGAAAGGGTCTCCTTGATATATATATGAGACAAAGAGGTACAATTACCACTAGTGAACTCAAGCCAACATTATTAATATAATAATACTAATGTAAAGTTCCCAAATTAGGGGGGAATGGGCCGCAATTTAAGGCTTAATAGATCTACAATACATAGAGCTCACTTTGTTGTTCATGACCATTACTAGACAGTGTATAACCCCAAAAATTCAAATTTAGAGACATAGCTGTAGATTTCAAGGGAAAAGAGATGGTTGTAGGTGACCATAGAGGTTGGGAAATCTATGAACCTTTATCGATAGAGTTTTTCTACTCTTGAATGCTTGATAAACCACAATCTATAGTACAAGAGATTCTCTAATAACATACAATAGGTTGGACTCTTACTGCACACATTGATAAGCATTGCAAGGGTTGAATTTCTTAAGGGAACTGTGGATCATTGAAGGGGAATGCCTTCCTTGTGTGTTGTGTGGGGTAGTTGGAAGGAGTGCCATGGCTGAGTGAGATCCATGCAGGGCTTTAAATGGGCATTTGGCTACGCATAGAGAGAAAAACGGGTTCTAGGTTGAGAGAGAGAAGCTTGTAGGTGTTTCCATCACCATTGTGGCCTCATAACCCAGCTTGAGGGTGGCCTCTTGACAGAAAGAGTATATGTTGGATAGAGTGACTACGGTTAGTGGAAAATCGCTCTTACACAACCAGTTGCTGGATATATTTAAAGATAAGTATTCTCTTGTATTTGTATATGCAATGTTTTTATTTGATTCCTGTGATGATTACGTTTGTACATGCATGTTATGTGTGTGTGGATAGAGTTTATTTCCGTAGTGTATTTTTATTTATGCATATGTACACATATTTTAAATGTTATGAATTTGTAATATGTACATGGGACACATTTAGAAGCCCGTAATTCATTCATGTCCCCCTCCGTTGGTCGGATTGATGGATGGGGACATGACAATTGTTTTGGAAAGCACTAATTTCTATAAGCTCACACCAATGTTTCGAGGAACACTTTATGTTTATCACTACATTAGGCATTATCTATGCTAGCAGTGACTTCACCAACAACACGATATCACTTAATATTTCATTAATCCATGTATGGATAATGCGATCAATATATAAAAAGTTCACATACAAGTAGAAAACTCAAAGGTTGTAAAGAAGTTGGCTTGGTTAACCAAAACACTATCAATGTACAAAAGTTACAATAGAGCACAATGTGCCTTGTATGGAATCCTAGGATCAAGTTGTACAACTCAAATAGTGCACACACATAATATCCATTTTATGGTTTTCACTTCAAATGATAACATTATTTATCACAAACTAGAAGATTCTATCAATCATATTCCGAATGATTGAACATCCTCTATCAAATTCTTACTAAATGATCTATCTTGAATACATCGAGGCATTACATATATAGCTGATATCTTGCGAATGACCAAAGTAGATTATGCTAATTTTGAACGAGTCTTTTGTGTTGGAACCTAATCTTTTGTGTCTTCCTAGTCACGCGAGAAGAAGACCAAAAGTCACTGAGAAGTCCAAGAGAGCTCTTGGGAATACGAACCCAAGAGGCATTCTCATTGTATAATATACATTTGATTAATGAGAATTAGTGTGCTTAACACCTATCTCTCTTGTTTGTGTGGTTATTCTTCTTTTGTAAATTGGCTTTGTGTCTTCTAATAATCTATTTTTCCGAATGGGCACCTAACATTTTGCAATTGCTCCAGAATAATTTGTTGGTGCTTAACTAACCATTATATAAAGCATGACTTGGTCTTCTATGAATTAACTCCAAACTCATCATTATCATGCCATGTCATCATTCATTTTCACATCTCTACTTGTGTTAAACATTGTTGTGATTGTTTGACATTCACTTATTTGAACTTGCTACATATCCTTGTACATGAATGCTGAATGCTATTCAAATCCATGAACACAATAGTAAAGTATCATAGTAATGTTCACTTAAACTAATTTGGCTTGTCAACATGTGTTAAGTCCCTTAATTACAGAAGGAAACCAATTTCGGGAAGTTAAACACTTTCCCTCCTAAACACACAAAGGCTATACACCTGTCATAGATTGAACCTAGATTGTTAGCATGGTGATGCCCATCCCTATCATTAGTCCACAACTTGAGTTATAAGAAACCAAAGAACAATGCATATAATGAGCATGATTGTTTCCATAGTGTTCAATCATTGTAATAAGACTTATGGAATTTCATTGTGTAGAATTTTAGAAAGACCAACGTGTTTCGGGTGGACACTCCACCTATCTTTGTGATCATATGAAGTTTCATGTGATCTCGAAAATGGGTGGAGTGTCCACTCGAAGCATGTTGGTCTTCATGTGATCTTGAAGATGGGTGGAATGTCCACCCAAAACACGTTGGTCTTTCTAAACTTCTACACAGCGAAATTCCATAAGTCTTAACACAATACATATACTATTTTTTTCCTAAGGAAAATCTTGTGGGGAAACCTAGATGATGCTTCCCCACATTTGTGGATGACATCTTCAGTAAACTTGTTGACATAGGCTAATGTACCTCACCCAAAGGATTTGAACTAGACACCTCTTGACATGAAATTAGCCAAATGACCAACAACATTAAGGATAAATGCATTATAAACATATTAAAAAAAATAACAATCTAAATTTCATGTACACTTTACTTTATATACTTAATGTTATTTTTCAAAATCTTTTGAAAAAACCAAACAAAACAATATCATAGAAATGTTTGTCCCATCACTTTTTTCCCATTACAATGCACATTGTCTCACCTTCCCCCTCACCAAGCAAATATTTACCCAAAAATATTTATTATTATAAATTTCGTGCAAGTTAGGTAATTGTCACACCACCACCGGAGTATGGTATGGTGGTCTAATTTTTTCCTGAACTAACCTAATGTTTATTACTGCGACGTATTCACTTTGAAGAGCTAAACCCTGCTTAAACCCATACTGACCCATGGTTAAAGTGAAACCCCAGCCATGGTTAAGGGATAAGCATCTATTGTTTCGTTAAGCGATGAATGAAAGAAACGGAGGGCTGGCAGGTAGCAGTAATCCAAGGGAAGGCAAAGCCTAAGCAAGTCCAGGAATGGGAACGCCTGTGTTTGTCATTCTCCTGCTTTGAAAAGCTACTTTCCAGCTGATCTCAACATCCATCCATTTCTGGATATTAGGTGCATAGTTAGTGTATGTTAGCTGACTTTTATATTTTTGGCAAATGGGTGCTTCAGTAAGCTACGCTGCTGGTCCTCCTCCTCCGCTCCCTCAGTCGGCTTCTCCTCCTCCGTCACCTCACCCATTGGGGGATCCTCCAAATGAAGTAGAGGATGAGAAGAAGGGCTCAGACGAGGTGGATTGGCTGAATCTCCCCTGCCCTGTTGCATTTGAAGAAGTTCAGCGCGAAGTTATGAGTAAGTTCACGCAACCCTTGTTTTTTGGGGTGTATATATACTTAAAGTATATGATATGAACACAGACATATGCATTATCGTTTTTGAAGTTTCGAGTGGTTTATGTTTTTGTGATAAAATGGGCCTCTTGAGCTTTTTGTTTTGGGTAGCCCCTTGCATTGCTTCATTGATATGCTGTTTCAGCATGACTCCAGCTCTGAAGTCTTGACAATACCAGAGAAATGCAATAGTTTTTTTATACTTTTCTAAATTATGACTAAAATTGTGCCAGTGGGATTGTGCTTCATCGCCGCTTCAGTGGTGAAGATTGTGGCAATTCCTCAAAAGGCATAGATAAGCGAACGGGGTCAGGTGCATGTCGTGGGCAGTTTTGAGGGAAAAATACCCATGTCGCGGTGGCTTAGCTGAAGGAAAGTGCTTGTGATTAGTGTTTAGCCCTTGGGTTTGTTGTGGTCCCTGACATATTAAGGAAAAACGTAAGGCTTTTTTTGGGGTTGTTGAACTGCTGATTTTCTTAGTGGTATGAAGAACTGTTCCAATTAGCAGATTTTATGATTTCTAGTTGGCAAATCCCATGGTTGAAATCTAACTTCATGCTTAGTAGGATCTGTCGCTCTCACTCAGGCTTGGGAGGAAATGGGCCAAAATTTTGAGATATGAGAGAGTGCACCGTTGTATGCATTAAAACAATTTTCAAAATTTATAGACATTATTCTGGAAAGGAAGAAATTGAAGACAAGCTGAAAAATGAAATGTAATGATTGGATCTTTGCCACATGGTTTGAGAAATGAACACAAAAATTAAATGCAAAGAAGAAATATTGCTGGCAGGTGCAACTAAGAGTTGTGATTTATGCCAAGGAGAAAATCACAGGAATCAAGCATATGTGTACATTACAAAATAGTACGCGTTAAGCAAGGTTACAAAATAGCATGGGAAGAAATGGCCTAGCAAATTTATTGGAGTAGAGCTTGGGATTAAAAAACAGAATTTGGAAAACCACCATGGAGTATTTTTCGATTCCATGTTCCAATATTCTTAGCTACTAATGAAAAGAAATCAGGGAAAAATATGCACATCAACTAGCTACGGAGAACTGGTGAAACATACGTGTACATAGATCTCTTTGGCAACAGGTTGTACAATTTACAGAAGGTGTTGCATTACACTCTTGGTGCCATAATTTATATGTTCATAAATACACAAACAATTAAGCTGGGATGGATGAGAATTAAGATCGACAAACCTCAAAGTCTTGATCTTCATACCTTTTTTGGTTTCTTCAGCGGCTTAATGGATTTTACTCACTCTAAAATCAAGTAGCTGCCTTGTATGCTTATCATTTTTCAAATGTTTTGAAATATATCAAAGAATAGTTTTTACCAGCAAGCTTCGATTTGTGTTTTCCTCTTTGCATTAATTTTTGGCGATGAGTCTAGTCTCTAAATTCTTTATTTTTATATCAGTGAAAAGGATTACATTCTTTTATGATGTTATATTTTTAGATTTTACAAAAGGAGGGGTGTCATAGAGAATGAACTTTCTTTGAGCTAGGACCCCTAGTAAACAAAGATTATATAAGAAATTTGAGTATTTGAACGAACTATCCTCAATTCAAAGAGTAAAGCATAGAACCAAGGTAGCCTTTTTCAATGACTTAGAGGAGCTATAAAAAAAGTGTTCGATACTCATGAGCATCATGATTCTAACTATAATATTGATCAAGCTATATAAGAGAGGGATAGTTTCTATAGTCTATTGATGTTGGTTCTCTCCAGGGCACAATGTTGCCCTCTTAGTAACCTTAAAAACCATTAAAGTGGCTTGTTAATAGAGAAGCAAAGGTTAAAGGATAGTTATGCCTTGTCAAAGTTTATGGACTTCTTACTTGTCAAGTCCAAGTTGTTGTTGGAATGCAACAAGATGAGAAAATTGACAATTTTGGCAAGAGAGAGAGAGGTGAATTTCCAACATTTTTAGATTATAACTTTGTCCACTTCCCACCAATTGTTCTTGAAACCTAGGCAATTCTCCTTTTAACTAGTAGCATGCCAACTTTGGCATCTCATGTCATTGCTTTTGCATATCTCTAATGATCGATTAGGATTGCGTCAATGGTGACCTTGAACCTTATTGGCTTTAACATTTTGCTTAGAATGTTTTGTTCTCCTTCCATACCGCCTCTTTTTGTTTCCCTCTTCGTTTATAGCCTTTGTTTTCTTCATTATCTCTACCCAGTTTGAATGATCTATATTGAGTAGGAAGGGAATCGTATTTAGCATTATACAGGTAAGCACTAAAGAGGGAGGATGATGCAACCCCCTTCGACGCTATCTTTCAATTTTACCCATCCTTGCATTTACAACTTCATCTTCTCAATAGATCTTAACTAAATTGACTTTATCATTTGGGTGCCACATATCTTAATTTCATTGTTTTAGTAAAGTATTTGTTGGTGATAAGACAATGTTGCTTGATCCACTTTGTTCAAATAATGTTTGAAAAGGACAGAGCTGTTAGATTTTCATAACTTTAGTAGTATAATTTCATTATTTATTTCATCCCACAATCATAGAATTGTTCCATTTTCAATGTAAGTAAAAACAAGGATCACTACAAGATAGCCATGCACAAGAGACACAAATTTATTCTGGGAAACCTAAACGGCAGAGAACCCAACAAACTTTTCTCAAAAGAAATAATCAATCCATTACAAGTATGTGCTCTTCTTCCCCAAGAACCCCGAGAGAGATAAGATAATAAGATAACCCCAAAATTTGCTTCACTTAATCTTCAGTTGTCCTTTTTGAGAAGTGCGTACCACTTGAGAGAGAGATGTGTGTTGTCTATATTCAAAATGAAGTGTGGAAACGCTTTATTTATATTCTTCTTTTCATTAGAAGTTTCCGCAATTAGGTCGACTTGTACTTTTAGTCATTCTTTATTTTATCTTTTATTTATCTTCTAAGCCGACTTGTCATTTTGTCTTTTAGGGTCAATTTACCCCTTTCATTGGGGGTAGTTGTTCTCTTCATTGCTTTCCATTTTCTAGGACTTCTTAAGAATATTTTCCGATGCTACATTAACATCAACACTCCCTCTTAGAGAGGAAGATATTCTTCTTCAACATTGCTCGTCTTCTGGAAGTTCTTCTTCAACGTTCTTTAAGACTTCTTCAATGGATTGTCTTGACTTCTTTGGATATTTCTTCATCATAGAAAAGTTCTTCTTGTTGACGTCTCATCACATGCAGTCACATTCTTACCCAAGAGCTCTAATGTTGATTTGACCATACTCCTTGTAACATAGACAAGTCATGTCACTCTATAAAGAATAGATCAGACTTTGTCTAATATATAAGAAGATAAATTCTCCTTGTAACATAGACAAGTCATGTCACTCTATAAAGAATAGATCACTCCTGCTAAGGAGCGCTCTCGCACACTGAGCATGCAATGTGACCTCTAGCCTACCATCTCTCTAGTCCACATGATTGGACTAGGCTAAGCATCAGAGCCCTCTACTAATTAGTCCACATGACTAATCAGGGCTACGAACCTCTAAGAGAATGATCAATAGAATGTTTCCTCGATGTTGGAACTCATGAAAACATCAACACTCCCTCTTAGCTAGGGATGCATCATCACGCTGAAACACACCTGGATACCATCTGATCATCACAACTGTCTTGAACATCTTGTCATCATAAGGAAGGTCTCTTATGATAAAGTCCATTTGACCAGAACAACTATTTGACCAGAACAACTGTTCCCATTGGAACCTTGTTCCCCACCAGAACCACATCATTTGTCCAAAGATAATATATGATCTTCTTGATCAGCTTGGTCATCCTAGACCACAAAGGATTACTTCCTCATGCACTTTATCAGTGTAAAACTGAAGGGAGGCCACAATCCCAGGAAGACACTTCTTTCAAGCACTTTATCGATCTCAAATCAAAAGGAGGTTGCGACCCCAGGAAGACACTTTTTTCAAGCACTTTATCGATCTCAAATCGAAAGGCAGATGCACTCCCAATGAAGACTCTTCTTCCAAGCACTTTATCGATCTCAAATCGAAAGGAAGTTGCAATCCCTAGGAAGACTCTTCTTCCAAGCACTTTATCGATCTCAAATCGAAAAGCGGTTGCACTCCTAAGGAAGACTCTTCTTCCAAGCACTTTATCGATCTCAAATCGAAAGGAGGCTGCAATCCCCAGGAAGACATTTCTTCCAAGTACTTTATTGATTCTCAAATCGAAGGGAGGTTGTACTCCCCACAAAGACACTTCTTCCAAGCACTTTATCGATCTCAAATTGAAAGGCGGTTGCACTCCCCAGGAAGACTCTTCTTCCCTAGTCATTACAATTGGAAGGTGGTGATGACTACAACTAGTCCACCCCTTTGGGCCCACACACTCCACAATGGAGCACTCTCCTCATAGGAGACCATCCCACACTGGGATACACTCCTCAATGGAGTCCTCTCCACACTGGAGACCGTTCCTCATTGGAACCATGCCTCGCTGGGATACACTCCTCAAAGGAGTCCTCTTCACACTAGAGAACGTTCCTCATAGGAACCATCCCTCACAGGGATACACTCCTTAAAGGAGTCAGGCATAAGTCTTGGCTTATGCCTCATCAACAACCATACTGGTCATCAATCTCCTTTCTCGAGGAAGGGAATCTCCACCAGCCCAAGCCCAAGCCTTTCACAGAAGTATGCAAACTTCACTCTAGACAAAGATTTGGTAAGGATATTTGCAACCTACTCATCTGTGGAGATATACTGAAGCCGTACTACTCCCTTCTGAACCATGTCTCTGATGTGGTAATATCAGATCTCAATATTTTTGGACTGATCATGGAACACATGGTTCTCCGAGAGCTTTACATAGCTCTGGTTATCACAAAATATCACTGTCACATTAAGCTTATGACCATACAAATATGCAAGTAACTTCCAAAGCTATACTGCTTCCTTACTAACTCCACTGGCTGCGATATACTCTGCCTCGGTTGTACTGAGTGCCACAAAAGTTTGTTTCTTGCTAAACTAGGAAACCATAGCTGATTTTAAGCTAAAACAACACCCATAGGTGTTCTTTCTATCAGCTGCACTCCCATCTCAATCTAAATTTGCGAAGCCTACCAGCGTCACTCCATCACTTGAGGTATATCTCAATCCATACCCAACTGTACTCCGAAGATATTTTAGCACATGCTTAGCTACTACCCAATGTACTTGTCTCGGCTTGACCATGTGCTGACTCAATGTGTTCACTGCATAATATATATTTGACCTGGTATCAACTAGGTACAACAAGGAACTAATCAACTAGCGGTACATGATCGAAACCACTAAATTTGAAGATATGGCAGAATCATGTAACTTCTTCAGATTTGCTCGCATAGGTGTAGCCATGGAGTTACAGTTCATCATATCATATTTGCGCAAGATCTCAATGGTATACTTCCCTTGTCCAAGGAAGATCTCATCATGTCCCTGCCACACCTCTAAACCCAAGAAATAATGCATCAACCGCAGGTCTTTCATCTCAAATTCACTTTTGCACTTTTCAATTAGACTCTCGTCCCTTGTGAGAAAGCATCAACATAAAGTACTAGAATCAAGGGACGATTATCAACAACCTTTATTAAAGGTTTGATTTGCTTCACTTCTAGTGAAGCCTAACTCTGTTAGGTAACTGTCAATCTTGGAGTACTAGGCCCGAGGTGCCTGCTTAAGCCCATAAAGTGATTTCTTCTACCTACAAACATGAGACTCCTTCTCATGTATAACAAAACCTCTAGGTTGCTCTATATATACCTCTTCCTCAATTATACCATTGAAGAAAGCGGTCTTTACATCCATCTGATGTAATTTCCAACCGTCAATCACCATATGAGATCTTCTAGACCTATGGGTCATGTGTCCACATATGACTGAATGTACTAGATCCACGTATATCTGCCTTTGAACAATCATCTTTTGTTCTTCAAGCATCCATTTTAGTTGCTCCCTCTGTCATGGAAGCCATGCTTCTACCTGATCTGGAGTCTGAGCTAAAAGTTATGCTCCTAAAACCTTCCCACCTCAGTGCATCTTGCTTTCTCTCGAACACTGTGTTGATTTTTGGGCAGCATTGAGAGTGATTCTCTGGGAGAATTGGCATCAGCCTGGGGCTGAGAACCTGGTCAGGGACCAGATCATAGATGACATGAGATCTCTCGTGTAAATCAATAGAAAACCTTTCTCATTATAAAGATTCTAGAAGACAGGCTGACCATTGAAAAGAGGACTAATACTTAATGGTTGAGTCACAAGGACTCAAGCCATAAGGTCTTCAAAGACCATAAGGATTCTAGGGCACATTTGATCATGAAGACCAAGAGGGGCTAGAAGAAAATTTGTTGAAGCCTTCATGAGAAATTAGAAGAGGAGCTTTTAATGATCAAAGTCGATTGTATATGATGATTTGGCATGTGTCAGCTATAAAGACTAAGAGAAGGGTCTAAGATGACTTGTTATGGTTATGGAACCCCAATGAAGGACCATGAGCCCACTAGTAAAGGAACAAAAGACCAAGATAAAAGTCAAGTTCTTTTATGAAGGGTTAAAAGGGAAAATAAAATATTAAAACCCTAACTAAGTGTATTTTATTATTTGTTTATTCCTAAATCTATGGAAGTGATCCTTAAAGGTGAATTTATAAATAGAGAGTGCTCTCATTTGAACAAGACACACATCTGATCTTCGTTTCTCCGATCCAAAAATCTTATGTTATGGGGCTCTATGATCATCGTGAAGTCTGATCTGAATGGTGGAGGCAGTTGTAAGTGTTAGCATCTTGTTGAAGGTAGCCGCATGGGGGTATGAAGGCTTGATCTGCCAACCAAAACCCTCTCTTGCTTTGATTTTCCCACCTAAGCTATGTTAGGGTCTTCTTCAGCCATTCGAACCCTGTCTAGGGTCTGTTCTAAACCCTGGCAGCCCTACAAGGGCTTGTCCTTGATGGCGACAACCCTTATTAGGGCTTTATCAGACTACCGTAGCAGCAGCCCTCAAAGTGTTAGAAAATAGGACCGTATAGCAATAACAGATAGACAGTTAAACCAATAAACAAGATGCAAAACACATTAAAACATTACAGAGAGACACAAATATAACGTGGTTCACCCAAACGATGGGCTACGTCCACAAAGAAATTGCCAGTCCTTTTATTACAGTCCAGAAAGATGAAGGGATACACCCTGCAGCAAAACCGCTGCACTTCCTCTTCACACTCTCACAGTCTCTCTTCCTATACAATTCAATACCATACTCAGTCGTTTTACAATGCTTTCTTTTATAGGGGAAATGCAATGGGAAAATTCTAGGGTTAACCCAATACCATGGGTCCGCAATACTGTTGGCCAACACACATCCCAAATTTTTTTTCTCGGGGGCGAACCCCCGTTTCTCAGGGGCACTGCCCTTGAACCCCCATGTCTCAGGGGCATTGCCCCCAAACCCCCTTTTTCAAAGCATTGCCCTGAACCCCAAGGCAAGGGGATTGAGTGTACAATACTCCTAGATTACAATCACAACTAAATAATATCTTTGGATCTGAAAGATTAGGCTCCACAACCAACAATCTCCCACTTGGAGACTGATCACAACAACTCCACCGCTGCTGCACTTGCTGGACTATGCTCTGGACCTTGGACTTGGCAAATTTCTTCTTTTCACCTTCATGCTTGAAGGCCAACAAAAACCGAGCAGGAACTCAGTTTCTCTCTGGTTACTCCCTTTGTCAACATGTCTACAGGATTTTGGCTAGTGTGTATCTTTTCTAGTTGTATATGTTTAGTCCTTGAATGAAAGGCTAAGTTCTTTGCAAGATGAATGGCACTCTGGCTGTCATTGTACAACCTATTATTCTCCTGTTTCTTACCAAATTCTTCCATGAACTTCTGCAACCAAATCATCTCCTTACGAGCCTCTGTAGCAACAGCATACTCTGCTTCCGTTGTTGAAAGTGCAACAACCTATTGCAGTTTTGAAATCCAACTTACTGCTGTTCCACCTACAGTAAACACATACCTTGTGGTGCTCCTCCTGTTGTCTTTATCATCAACCATATCTGCATCAACATATCCCTATAGAACAGTGTCTGAACCTCCAAAACATAATACATGAGAAGTGGTACCTCTCAAATACCTGAGAATCCACTATACTGCTTTCCAATGCTCTTTACCTGGATTATTCATATACTTGCTCACAACTCCCACTGCATGTGCAATATCTGGTCTTGTGCACACCATGGCATACATCAAGCTCCCAACCGTTGATGAATAGGGAATCATGTACATGTAATCTATCTCTTCCTGTGTCTCTGAACACATATCCTTGCTTAATTTGAAATGGCTGGCCAAAGGTGTATTGACTGGTTTTCCATTCTGCATTCTAAACCTCTGCAACACCTTTTCTATGTACTCACCTTGAGACAATGTCAATTTGTGATTTTTCCTGTCTCTTGTTATTTTCATACCAAGGATTTGCTTTGCAGCACCCAAATCCTTCATCGCAAATGATTTAGCTAGTTTTCTTTTGAGCACATTTATATCCTGCATGTTAGACCCTGCAACAAGCATGTCATCCACATACAATAACAAGATAATATATCTTCCGTTATCTAGCCTCTTGAAATAAACACAGTGGTCAGAATGACATCTATCATAACCTTGTTCTGTCATAAACTTATCAAATTTTAAATACCACTGTGTTGGAGCTTGCTTCAGGCCATACAAACTCTTCTTCAACCTGCAAACCAAATTCTCCTTCCCTTTGACCTCAAACCCTTGTGGCTGCTGCATATAAATCTCTTCCTCCAAATCCCCATGGAGAAAGGCCGTTATTACATCTAACTGTTCAAGATGCAAATCTTCTACCGTCACTAGACTTAAAATAGTTCTAATTGAAGTTATTTTAACAACAGGAGAAAATATTTCATCAAAGTCTATACCTTTCTTTTGTGCAAACCCCTTTACAACAAGTCTAGCCTTGTATCGCTTCTTTCCTCCATTTTCTTCTTTCAACCTGTAAACCCATTTATTCTGCAATGCCCTTTTTTCTGCAGGCAACTTAACCAGATCCCAAGTCTGGTTTCTTACCAATGAGTCCATCTCCTCATCCATGCCTTGCTCCCACTTCTTTCTAGTTTCTACCTGCATTGCTTCTTCAAAACATTTTGGTTCACCAGAATCAGTCATCAATAAATAATAGAGTGAAGGAGAGAATCGTTCAGGGGGTCTACTTAACCTGGTAGACTTTCTTACAGTTGCAGGAGTTTCAGGTACCTGCTACTGCTCTTGATTTTCTGGTGCTTTTGGAACTTCATTTTCTTTGATTTCATCAAGCACTGTGTACTATGTGTTTTCCTTTTCTTCTTTCTTTCCCTACAATTGATCTTTGTACATGACCTTTTCATTGAATACTACATCTCTACTCCTAATGATTTTGCGATTTTTAAGATCCTATAAGCGATAACCAAAATCATCAACCCCGTATCCAATAAAGGTACATTTCTTGGATTTAGCCTCAAGCTTTGTTCTATCATCTTTATCAATATGGACAAATGCTTCACAACCAAAAGTTCTCAGAAATGATATTTTACCTGTTTGCCTGTCCATGCCTCCTCTGGAATGCCACCATCCAAAGCGCTTGAAGGCCCTCTGTTTATTAAATAAACAGCAGTGTTTACAGCATTAGCCCAAAACTATAAGGGCAACCCTGCATGCAATCTCATACACCTTGCACGCTCCATGATCGTTCAGTTCATCTTTTTTGACACACCATTTTCTAGGGGTGTTCTAGGGACTGTCTTCTCTCTGCGAATCCCATTGTGTGAACAGTAACTATCAAAACTCCTTGCTGCAGTACTCACCTCCATTATCAGATCTAAGACATTTCAACCTTTTTCCTGTCTCATTCTCAACCAAAGCTTTCCACTTCTTAAAAGTATCAAACACATCAGATTTTTGTCTAATGTAACAAACCCAAGTTTTTCTAGTTGCATCATCAATAAAAGTAACATAATAACAAGAGCCACCAAGAGATTGTACCTGAGCTGGTCCCCATACATCTGTATGGACATGCTCTAACTTTTCACTCTTCTTTTGTTTCTCAACCTTGAGAAATCTAACTCTCTTCTGTTTTCCATAAACACAGTTCTCTCAGAATTCCAAACTTACCTGCTTCAGATCAGGAAGCAGTTTCCTTGAGTGGAGAATCTGCATCCCCTTCTCACTCATGTGGCCAAGCCTATGATCCCACAACGCCGCACCTGTTTCTGTGGAAGCTATAGAGATAGAATAATAAATATTATGAGGACATAAATATAACGTACCTATCCTATCTCCTTTTGCAATTACCATTGATCCTTTAGTGATCTTCCACCACGTTTCCAAACGTAGACAAACAACCGCTATCTCCCAACTGCCTTGTTGAGATCAGCTTTCTTTTCATAGCAGGAATGTGCCTTACATCATTTAGCAACCATTCACTTCCATTATTTAACTTAATCCGTACCTTACCCTTTCCAACAATTTTACATGGTTCATCATCCCCCAATAGCACATGCCCAAAATCACCTTGAACATAATCATGAAAGAATTTCCTATGGGGTGTAGCATGACATGAAGCCCCTGAATCTACTACTCAGTAATCACTAGTATTATCTAATGCAAGAATCAAAGCATCTTGTAACACATCACCTGCTACATTCGCTTCCTGAGTAGTCTCTTGCTGTCTGTCTCCTTTTTTCTTTGGAGCTCTGCAGTCTTTCTTCATATGTCCTTTCTTACCACAGTTCCAGCACTCAATTTTTCGAATCTGGACTTGGATCTTCCCTTTTTAGACTTGCCGCGATTGCCTAGGCTCCTTCCTCTCTCATTTTGTCTCCCTCTGCTCTCCATGGTCAACGCATTACCTGATGTCTCACCTGTGCTTTTTCTTCGTATTTCCTCGCTAAGAATAACACCAACAACATCATCAAACTTAAGAGTGTTTGAACTAGGGACAGAGTTACTTACAGCCATGACCAAGCTATTCCAACTTTCTGGCAATGAGCACAAGATTAGAAGAGCCATAACCTCATCATCAAAGTTCACTTTTACAGAACTTAACTGACTGGTAAGTGTATTAAACTCATTTAAATTGTCAGCAACAGATCCACCTTCCGATATCTTCATATTAAATAAACGCTTCATTAAAAATACCTTGTTAGAAGTCGAGGGTTTTTCATAGAGCTTACTCAATGCGCTCATCACACCCTCTGTTGTTTTTTCTTTCGAAATATTGAAGGCCACCGATGAAGCCAGGCACAACCGTATTGTTTCCAGTGCCTTTCTGTCAAGAACCTCCCATTCTTCATCCTTCATAGTCGCTTTTGCTTTTCCGCCCAATGGCAGGTACAGATAGTCCTCCATTTGCATCTTCCATAACTGGTAGTTTTGGCCGTTAAATTTCTCGACCCTAAACTTTCCTTCTTCTGCCATTGCTCCCACTCGAACCAGGAACCCTTCTTTCCTGTGAGTTTACCAACCAAATAGACCTTTTGGCTCTGATACCAATTGTTAGAAAACAGGACCGTAGAGCAATAACAAATATACAGTTAAACCAATAAACAAGATGCAAAACACATTAAAACATTACAGAGAGACACAGATATAATGTGGTTTACCCAAACGATGGGCTACATCCACAAAGAAATTGCCAGTCTTTTTATTGCAGTCCAGAAAGATGAAGGGATACACCCTGCAGCAAAACCGCTGCACTTCCTCTTCACGCTCTCATAGTCTCTCTTCCAATACAATACAATACCATACTCAGTTGTTTTACAATGCTTTCTTTTATAGGGGAAATACAATGGGAAAATTCTAGGGTTAACCCAATACCATGGGTCCACAATACTGTTGGCCAACACACATCCCAACCCCAAGGTAGGGGGGAATGAGTGTACAATACTCCTGGATTACAATCACAACTGAATAATATCTCTGGATCTGGAAGATTAGGCTCCACAACCAACACTAAGGGCTTATATTCAGACACCAATCCTTGCTAAGGCCTTCAAACAGTCAATGACAGTCTCAGAAGGTACCATCTCAGTCGACAACATGGTCCTACAATCAACAACACACTCACACAGTCAACGACAACCTCAAAAATCTCTCTTTTGGTCAACAGGTACCTCAGATCAGTGATGGAAGTGGTTAGGGTTTGATGACAATTGTCATCTTGCTCAGAGTTTCATCTACAGGAAAGTCCCTATCTCATCTATCAGTCTTTTTTTTGGAAAGATCCAATGACAACCTCAGTCTTTATTTTGGAAAGATCCAATGACAACCTCAGTCTTGGTCAAAGCAGTCTCCATCTACTTGATCGCAGAAGTTGGGGTTTGGATCAGTTCGACAGGCTGATTACAGTAATCTTGTTAAGGGGTTCTTCAATAGGCTTCTCTTGATCACCAAGTCTGAGATCAAAGTCTATCAGAGTTGCTATGGGGACTATTATTGCTCATCTCAGATCACGATTGATGAGGTCAGCCATACTTGGTCTGAAGTCAATTGGGTGAAGTTATACAGTGAGTTGTTACAGAGATAAAGTAGATCTCTGGTGACTGCCAGCAGCCAAAGAAAAGATGAGTAGGGCTAACTTCAACAACTGGAAGGGCTTACATCAACAGTTATGATAAAGAGGAGTAGCAGCTCCTATCTCTATGGTCTCTTAGGTTTTTTATGAAAAGATAAGTACTTGGTCTCCTTGTTGTTTACCCTTATGTCAAAAGGGTTTGATGTTCATGGTCATTTGATGCATACTTATTCTTTTATTATGAATCTATCATAAGAAAGGTTCCTGTGTTTTTCCCTCTGAAGGTGAGAAGGTTTTCTCAAGGTAATTCATGGTGTCTACTGTACATAACTATTGTGATGTGATGTGTTTACTTTCTGCTCTATTTAGTTTACTGTCATAATTGGTTAATGTTATACTGCTCATAAAGTAATTAATATGGTTGATACTTTCATGTGTAATTATGCAAACGAAATTTTTTAAAATTGCACTCATAATTACTAGCTTATGAAAGTAGTTAAAAAATTCAACATGGTATCAGAGCAAGGTTTTGTCATTTTGCCTTGACCGGCGCTGGAAAGATCCTGGAGCAGTATACATATTGATGGACAGATTGGACTCCACCGTTGTAATGGTTTGTTCAAAGGGACAACTTAAAGAAACCTTCTATATTAGGCTTGAGGAGCTTCAGGTTTTGGATATAAAATTTTATATGGTTGTGCAAAGCCTACAATTGCTGTACTTTACCAGGATGATAGAGATGCACGCTATATGAAGTTGCTCTAAAGGAAAAGGATTTTTTTCTTTCTTTCTGAGGGGACCTTGGTCACAAAACAATCTAGATAATGGTGTTGGTTTATTAACTCCAGTTCCGATGCTTTTGGAAGGGGTATTTGTCATTGGTGAGCAAACAATTTGTTTTCAAAGCAACACCTATCAGACAGTCTATAGCCGAATTGATGCGGATGGTTCTCAATATCTGTGCAGTGACCATCATGAAAAAGAAAGGGTTACTGGTCTCAAGGGAGAACTTCTGGTTGAAACATCTTCTGCTTCAACAATTTCTTATTTAGATAATGGCTTTGTGTACAAGCTACGGAGATTCACTGCTTGTAGATGACTTTGATGATTTTATGAACTGTGGAATCTTAATTAAATCAGATCAATGTTGGGAAGTTTGGTGGAGTGGAGAGCATGCCCTTTGTTTTTTTTTGTATTGTTTACCAACTTGGAATTTCAGGTGGAAGCAAGAGCATTGGGTGTATACCTACCTTCTTGGATATATGTAATAGTTCTTGCTCATGATAAGTATACAACAAAGCAACACATATACTACCGTGCAATTCATTCTTGGTCATCTGTTGCACAATATTAGCAATTATACTTATGCTGTAGCATTTATACAACTTAACAACCTGACAGTAGAGGTTCATATGTGGTAGTTTTGCAAAAGATTTGCAAACCTCGGTTCCATAGTGGACTTCTGTGTTGTTGATCTTGAAGTAGTGACTTGTTCTGGAGCATTCAGGGATGGTTCTCCTCGCATAGTCCGAAATGGAATCTAGAAGAGCTCATGATCCATCTGTTAGTTTTTGTACCTAGGCAGATGTTCCCTAGGTGACTTTAATTTTTGCCTAAAGTCACTTTAAGAGGGAAAAAGGTGACCCTCACATTAAATGTCACTTAATGAGACTTTATATCAATAAAGTCACTTTTTGATAAATTTAAGTGGGTGAGTGATTTTATTTATGAGAAATAAATAAAAGGGATTTTCACTCACATTCAATCTCATCTATTGGATTGATTCTTTCTCCACCATTGGATTAAGAAACTCACTTAGGGTAAACAAAAAGGCTGAGGGAGGCAAAAGGAATTCACTTTTCATTTTTGCATGAGAAGAGGAGAGCTGAGAGAAGAGGTCGAGTTGCTGAAGGAGGTCACGATTTTCCAGAAGAAGAAGAGAGACTGCTGCACAGAAATCGAGAGACATTGATGCATAGAAATCGAGGTGCTTTACCCTTCATTTATTGCTGGTGTTTTGCACAGGAATCGAGGGAAGTACGGCCTGCATTTATTGCACCGTACGGTCTGCATTTAATGCCCAGAATTCGATGTACGGCCTGTAGGTACGGGTTCCATTAATGCTGCACGGTTTTTGAGGAAGGTACGGCCTGGTTAAATGCTGTACGAACAGTATTAAATTTCAGCAGAGATATCAGTGTACGGTCTGCAATTTTTGGCACAAAATTCGAGGAAGAAGTACGGCCTGTGTTGCTGCTGTACGGCTGCATTTATTGGCACGGTTTTCTAGGAGATGTACGGCCTGTTACTGCTGGACATTTGCATGTGATTTTTGCACAGAAAAGAAGATGGGTGTTTGGCTGATTTGCTGAGCACATTTTTCCAGACTTTGAGATAAAGTTTGCCGGTGGAGATAAGTTGTATTTTTCCACTATTTTTCTGTCCTGTACTTTGCTGAAGAATAATAAAAATCTCTCCTCTCTCTGACTGGTTTTCCCCGTGGGGGTTTTTCCAGGGCTGATTAGCCAAAAATCTCTGAGTTAAATTTATGGTGTGCATGCATATGTTTTCAGCCTGTTAGTAATTTTTACTGTGTGTTTAAAATTGTTTGGCAAAATTTTAAGTAACTTCAAGCCTATGCAAAACCGGCTGAAGTGAAAAACACAAATTGTTCATTTAAACCAGCAAGCAGTAAATCTCGGTTTTTCAACACCATCTTTGTGGGTGATCAAATGCATCCGAGATGTTCTGATATTGAATCTAATAGGCAAGAAAATGCCAACATTCTTTCGAGAGTCCTTCACTGCACAAGATTAATAAGTAAGGGTTTGAGTCAATTTTCTTTACATTCAAAATCCTTAGATTCCACGTATGAGTTGTGCTTAGCTTTAGTATTTGAAAACAAAGGATGCTTGACAGCCTTTACAGATGGACACATCTTTGTATGATCTAGGATCAAGTGTTTGTGCATTAGACATATGAAATATGCTCACTTGTAAATTTCCTTTTATTTTGAGAAAGATGGCATCAGCCTGGTCAAAGGCTTAAGGAAGCATAATGAGACAATACTCGTGGTTAGAGTATTATGAGATATGTTCTAGACAATACTGCCAGTTGCATGCACGATAAGTGGTTCCTAGTACTACATAATAGTTAGTGATTCCTCTCCTGTATGATTTTGAGCTTTATGAGTCTGGAACTCAGAGGGAGAACTTGAAAGAGTTGCAGATCAAAACAGATGACAGTACCTCTTGAGTTTTAGTACAGTGATTCTGCCTGGGTGCATGGATCAAGAGGGAGTGGATAAATCCTTACCTCCCTCACCTTTTAGAGAATTGGTTACTCCTGAATGATTCAACGAGACTACAATATTCTGCAGATTCTACTCTCCTCAAGACAAAGTTAGATTGAGATTGTGAGGATGTTACCTTGACGTGGTAGTAGCTTTACAAAGGTACATGGGACCTCACTTGGAGATCATATATGAGGAGCAGGAGGCTCCGAATGGTTTGGTTTACTATACTTCAGATATTCACCCTTCCGATAGTTAGAGGGAGCAAGTAGAAATCTCTGAGTATGTGATTGAGGTTTGAGATGTTGCTGTCAGTGGACTTTCAGGGAAAGTCTGAATTTGTATGAGGCACATCACTAGTTCCGAGCTTTCTAGCAGACTAGTATATTCAGATGTTTTGATCAGTCTGTTGAGAAGTATGATGTGTGGAAGTCTATGAGACTCCCTGACAGCTTCGTGATATTGAGCATGCATCAGTGAGTAGCATTTAGAGGACTCTCTCACAGGGTGAGTGGACTATGAAAAGTCATATGTCCCCAGTACACTTCAGATGTTAACAATGCGTTGGGATTACATCTAATGGATGGGTGAACCACCTTCCTCAGTTATTTGCTTCAGTATGCAGAATACTGAAATGCTTTGGTTGCAGATTGCTTAGACAGTTTGTTGATTGGCTCAAAGGGATCCTGTAAATCCATACAGTGATAGAAGTAGAGCACGAGGCTCTTCTTATTAGTTTGATCCGTATCACTGATGGTTGTGGATCACTTGAGTTGTGATCTGCACAACGAAGACTGTTGATTTCTCCAGTATAAAGATAGTCTTATGTGTACTTTGCAGACTCCCAAAGTATGGTATTGGAAGATACCTGGTGAACTCACCAAGAAGTAATGCAAATGAGATAATTTATTGATCTTGGTATTAACTTGTTCCTCTTTGGAAGAAATCAAAGGGAGTCAGTCTCTGGTTATGAGATGGAGGATCATTGCCCTATGGATCACTTGTTGAGATTAGTAATGAGCATCACCATGAGAGCCATTCTCCGGGAGAATGGAGGGACCTGGTCAGTTACCAGGAATTTGATTCTAGTCTGGGATTGAATTTCAGTCCGGGGTTGAGAGCCATTATTTGGGAGAAGGGAGGCACCTGGTCAGTTACCAGGAATTTGATTCCAGTTTAGGGCTGAAGCTCAACCTAGGGATGAGAGCCATTCTTTGGGAGAATGGAGGCACTTGGTAAGTTACCTAGATATGGACATATGTCAACTTCAGCTTGGAGTCGAAGAACCTGGCCAAGAACCAGGATTTGGTTAGGAACCAGGACGTTGATGTAGATCAACGTGAGAAATCCTAGACTGGGTCTAGGCAGGTAATGTGTGATGTACTCCTTTCCTTGGTCATTTGAGATGATTGAGCTATGGGACCTCCTCAAGGGAATGGCCACCTCTTGTTGGAGTAACTAGCATATGGCCTCGGTGTTAGTAAGGAGAACGATATGATCACATCATGCAGAGATGATTACATCATCGAGTACTGTTTTCTGGGAGAATGGTGCAACCTAGAGCTGAGGTGCCTGGTCAGTTACTAGGACATTCATGACACATGAGATGCATCGATGTAGATGTGTGGCGACTCAAGCTTCTTCTTTGATCTGTCTTGGAGTTTTGCTTGACAGAGAATGCCTCTCTTGCCAAGAGGGAGTACTGATTTTTGGGCAGCATCAAGAGCCATTCTCTGGGAGAATTGGCATCAGCCTGGGGCTGAGAACCTGGTTAGGGACCAGGACGTTGATGACATGAGATCTCTCGTGTAAATTAACAAAAAACCTTTATTATGATAAAGATTCTAGAAGACAAGCTAACCATTGAAAAGAGGATTAGTACTTAATGGTTGAGTCACTAGGACTTGAGCCATAAGTTCTTGAAAGACCTTAAGGGTTCTAGGGCATATTTGATCACAGAGACCAAGAGGTGCTAGAAGAAAATTTGTTTAAGCCTTCACGAGAAATTAGAAGAGGACTTTTTAATAATCTAAGTTGCTTGTATATGATAATTTGGCATTTGTGGGCTATACAGACCAAGAGAAGAGTCTAAGATGACTTGTTATGGTTATGGAGCCCCAATGAAGGACTAAGAGCTCACTAGTAAAGGACCAAAAGACCAAGATAAAAGTCAAGTTCTTTTATGAAGGGTTAAAAGTGCAAATAAAATATTAAAACCTTAACTATGTGTATTTTATTATTTGTCTATTTCTAAATCTATGTAAGTGATCCTCAAAGGTGAATTATAAATAGAGTGCTCTCATTTGAACAAGACACACATTTGATCTCCATCTCTCTGATCCAAAAATAAAAATCTTATGTTATTGGGCTCTATCATCATTGTCAAGTCTGATCTGAATGGTGGAGGTAGCCGCAGGTGTTAGCATCTTGTTGAAGCTAGCCACATGGGGGTATGAAGGCTTGATCTGCCAACCATAACCCTCTCTTACTCTGATTCTTCCTGCCCGAGCTCTGTTAGGGTCTTCTCCAGCCATCCAAACCCTATCTAGGGTCTGTTTCAAACCCTGGCAGCCCTACAAGGATCCTTGATGCCAACATCCCTTATTAGGGCTTTATCAGACTACTGTAGCAACCGACAACCCTACAAGGGATTATACTCAGACACCGAGCCCTTCTAGGGCCTTCAAACAGTCAACGACAGTTTCAGAAGGTACCATCTCAGCCGATGACACAGTCCTGTAGTCAACAACACACTCACACAGTCAACGACAGTCTCATAAATCTCTTTTTTGGTCAATATGTACTTCAGATCAGTGATGGCAGTGGTTAGGGTTTGATGACAGTTGTCATCTTGCTCAGAGTTTCATCTATGGGCAACTTCCTATCTCATCTATCAGTCTTTTTTTTGTGAAAGATCCAACAACAACCTTAGTCTTGGTCAAATTAGTCTCTATCTAGTTGATTGCAGAAGTTGGGGTTTGGATCAATTTGATAGGCTGATTACAGTCATCTTGTTAATGGGTTCTTCAACAGGCTTTTCTTGATCACCAAGTCTAAGATCAAAGTCTATCAGAGCTGCTATGGGGTTATTGCTCATCTCAAATCACCATTGATGAGATCAGCCCTACTTGGTCTAAAGTCAACTGGGTGAAGTTATATAGTGAGCTGTTACAGAGATAAAGTAGATCTTTGGTGACTGCCAACAGACAAAGGAAAGATGAGTAGGGATGACTTCAACAGCTGGAAGGGCTTACATCAACATACGTTATAAAGAGGAGCAGCAGCTCCTATTTCTACTGTCTCTCAGGCTTTTTATGAAAAGACAAGTACTTGGTCTCCTTGTTGTTTACACTTTAGTTAAAAAGGTTTGATGTTCACGGTCATTTGATTCATACTTATTCTTCTATTATGAATCTTGTTTTGTGTGGAGCTTGATTATTATTTTAGCCATGTTTGGACTCCCGACTGAGCTATAATTTTTGGGCCATGTTTTTGTCCGTTTTTCAGCGATTGAAATGTGGTGAAAATTGCCTTGTAAAATGTTGTAATTTTCGTAGTCAATTTGAGCCGTTCATTAGATCTCAGATTTGACGCTAGAAATTATGTTAGGGATTTTAGCCCTAGAAGGAAACCCTCTTTTGTGTGAGGAATTGTATTACGACTGTGTATTGTATTGTGAAAGGCGAGACCGTGAGAGAAAGAGAAGAGGAAGTTGCAGCGGATGGGCTGCAGGTTATATTCCTTCATTTTGTTGGACGGATTAAAAGGATTGGCAATTCCTGTGTGGATGTAGCCCATCGTCTGTGAACCACGTTATAATGGAGTCTGTTTTATTGTGTTTATGTGATTTATTTCTGCATCTTGTTTTATGCTATTGTTCTGCGATCCTGTTTTTTCTAACAAATCTATCATGAGATAGGTTGCTGGGTTTTTTCCCTCTGAAGGAGAGAGGATTTTCCCAGGCTAATTCATGGTGTCTACTGTGCATAACTATTGTGATGTGATGTGTTTACTTTTTACTCTATTTAGTTTACTATCATAATTGGTTAATGTTATACTGCTCATAAAGTAATTAATATGGTTGATACTTTCATGGGTAATTATGCAAACAATTTTTTTTTAAATTGCACTCATAATTACCAGCTTATGAAAGTAGTTAAAAAATTCAACACACTGGACATCAACGGGATCTACATATCCAACACTTGATCTTCACAACAAGTCTCATCCTCCTCCTCTTGTAGGTCAGAGCATATGGTCTTTCCCTACAAGTCAAATTCAGTCATATAGTTAGCAAACATTGCATGATAATGAAATTTAATCAAATAACATTTCAACACAATAGTTCACACATTTATGTAAGCATCAATGCTTCAACATAACATCCATCCATGTCTCATGGAATGTTATGCAACACTATAGGCTACTTACTCAATCATAACATGCACTCTATGAGCTTACTGCTTGTCAATAAAAGAAAACTATATCATATGCTCATCATGCTACACTATAACATACTTCATGAGTCTAGGAATACAAATCTACATACAACTGTAATGAAAATATGTACACAAACATTCAGATATGAAGAGCAATTGATGATCCAAATCCAAATACTTATATTTTATTGTTTTGTGTGCCCCCTCTTGATCTTTGCCTCCTTGCAAAAATCACGAAAGTTCTATGATCTTCATCTTCTTTCTTGTCGGAAGCCCATTGAAGAAACTACAACTTGGATCTTCATAATGCAATCATTGGTTCTCACATAGAGTGTACTAGAAGTACTCCTTTGGACGATCTTCTGTACTTTTCTTAGGATCATAATTCCTAGACTTCTTCTATGAAGTATCTTCATCAACATCACCGGAAGAGGCATGCTGCTTTCTCTTCTTTGAGGTACATTGTTTTGCATAGTGGCCATACTTTCTACAATTGTAGCATAGAGTGTGGGAAGGATCCATATTCTTCTTTTGTTTTGGAATAGAACTTGATCTTTAACTTTTGTCTTTTCTACCAAAGCTCTTTTTTCCTTTTCCTCTTCCCTTCTTGGTATGTGTGGCAAGAGCTATTTGTATTTTTAAATAAACTATTCAAGATATCAAACATGGCCTTGGCTGTCTTCTTTTGAGAGATTTGAAGAATCAATGATCGTTAATTGAATCTATTAGAATCCTTCTTGTCTTGACATCATTCTTCTTCCATTGAGGTTTTCTTGCTTCTTATTCTAGTTCTGGTACTCCTTCAACAAGGTTTAGAAGATCATTTTCTTTTAGGATAATGAGTACCCTGATCTTCCATGAATGAAAGTTTGAAGCTCCATCAAGCCTATCTTCAACCTTCATGCTTGTCATCTTGACTGGAGACTGAAAATTGAGATGTGGAATTTGCCGCAGAAACCTTAGCAGGAGCTAGGTCAAAATTGAAGTTTGGAACTTTAGAAACCTGATTCCACAAATGAGTGCGCCCTCCAAGGGCAAGTTGAATGGACCTCCTTTTCTCTTGAATCTATGGATAGGACAACCCAAAAATTGAAACCCTAATTTTTTGACATAAATTAGGTCCAAAATGAAAATACTTAGATCTGAAATCTGCTTCCATAGATAGGTGCTCCCACCTAGGGCGAGTTGGAGAATATTAGGGCTGAACATAATTAGTGGTTAAAAGGACTGAAACCATGGAGCCCTAGTTCTTGACCTCGACATAATTTAGGTCAAAATTGAAAGTTCGCCAAACTGGATTTTGCCTCCACAAAAAGATGCACCTGCCTAGGGCGAGTTGCACAAGTGCTCTTTTCAAGTTGATCTATGGAGTGAAGGGTTCAACCTTGTATGCCCTAGTTTCTCGATTAAGGCAACAACAGTGTCTGGCAATGGCATTGTTGCCGCCTTTCACACACCTGGGGGGGTCGTGGCAGAAATCTTCAAGCCACTCGGTGTGTCCTTGGGGGCAAGTCTCGAGTCAAGGCTATCACCTAGGGCGAGTTGGAGAATATTAGGGCTGAACATAATTAGTGGTTAAAAGGACTGAAACCATGGAGCCCTAGTTCTTGACCCCGACATAATTTAGGTCAAAATTGAAAGTTCGCCAAACTGGATTTTGCCTCCACAAAAAGATGCGCTCGCCTAGGGCGAGTTGCACTAGTGCTCTTTTCAAGTTGATCTATGGAGTGAAGGGTTCAACCTTGTATGCCCTAGTTTCTCGATTAAGGCAACAACAGTGTCTGGCAATGGCATTGTTGCCGCCTTTCACACACCTGGGGGGGTCGTGGCAGAAATCTTCAAGCCACTCGGTGTGTCCTTGGGGGCAAGTCTCGAGTCAAGGCTATCACCTAGGGCGAGTTGGAGAATATTAGGGCTGAACATAATTAGTGGTTAAAAGGACTGAAACCATGGAGCCCTAGTTCTTGACCCCGACATAATTTAGGTCAAAATTGAAAGTTCGCCAAACTGGATTTTGCCTCCACAAAAAGATGCGCTCGCCTAGGGCGAGTTGCACTAGTGCTCTTTTCAAGTTGATCTATGGAGTGAAGGGTTCAACCTTGTATGCCCTAGTTTCTCGATTAAGGCAACAACAGTGTCTGGCAATGGCATTGTTGCCGCCTTTCACACACCTAGGGGGTCGTGGCAGAAATCTTCAAGCCACTCGGTGTGTCCTTGGGGGCAAGTCTCGAGTCAAGGCTATCACCTTGTTCTTGACTCCTCTGTTTAGGCCAACCCCTAACGAAGCCAAGGGGGGTAGACCTTATTTATTTGCTAAGGCTGTTAAGGCTTAGTGTAATAATGATGATTGAGTTATTTAGGAGTTTGATGAAAGTAAATATTTGAACAAGATATATTTAAACACAACAACATAAAGATCAATGCACGGTATATAAAGCACATAGAAATAGATGATTGTATAATGTAAAGAACCAATGCCAAAAATGGAGTCCACAGATAAAAGGTGTTGTATTGCTGAAAGAAAAGTGTTGCAAGTGCTCGTGGTCAGTTTTAAATTAATGCGGAGATGAGTTGATTAACTTATGGAGGAAGGGAACTCCAGATATACCCGAAGGTATGGGGAGTATGTCCAAAACCTTTATCCGATGCAGCTCCCCACAAGGAATATGTGGGCTGGTTGGAGTCTCTGAGACGTGTTCAACACTACACCAACAAGGGTGTAGCTTAACGGTGTCTCGAGGTCACTAGCCAGTTGTTCCTGCTTCCTTTGTGGATTTTGTCATCACAACGGATCAAATCGAGGCATTGGATTTTCGTTTGGGAGGTTAATTGAAAATTTAGACCTAATTAAAGCTAGTCACCCACGTTGCTTTTGATGCTGCCAGTTGTTCGGTCGAACCGCAACGGCGCAAAGCATACACAACGGAGTCTAAAAGATTTTGAGGGTTTTTAAGAATAGTCCTGTTTAAAAGAAGAAAAGTGACCTCCAAGAATCTCTTTCGGTTTCAAGTGAACTGCAATCGAGAAAGCAAGGAGCAGTGGATATTATTAATGTTTTTGTAGTGAAATTAGAATTAAAATGCAAGATAGAACAAAGCAAAAAATGTTATCTAATTAATCTACCACGAATCTCTTTCCCCTTTCGGGTCACTTGGGAAATCGTGGGGTAAGTTGTAGTATTACTTTGAATATGGAATGATATGATAAGATATTGCAATTTTAAACAAAGAATACTACATTGGAGATAAATAAAACAAACTAAACTAAAGCAAAAATAAGAAAAAATTAAAAATGCAAAAAAGTGACACCGACGCGGATCCCCTGGGGGGATGGGGAGTGCGCTCGGAAGAGCCTACTCGAGATTTTTTTTATTACTTGGTTACAATGCTTAGAAGAAAATGCCACTTGGTTCTCATAGAAGATGAACCCAAGGGCTTACAAAACTATCTAAAAAAGAAACCAGAAGAAGGGAACACTCCTTGGGAGCTCCGGATGGCCCAAATGTCAATTTTCAGGCAGCACCCCCTCCTCTTTTTGGATGGACCTGCTAAAAACTAGCAAGCAAATGTCGGTGAAGAGTGCCCAAAAACACTTTAAAAGTGTTTTTGGACAACCTGAAAAAAATCGCTAAATAAAAACTAAGTTAATACTATATTTTAGAAAGCAAGTAACTAAGAAGAGTGGGCTTGTGAGACCCACTTTTCTTAGGATCTTGGGCAACCTTTAAAGGGAAGCCAATTCAAGCACTTTAGATTTGCGAGATATAACTTTTAAAATCAAATACTAGACTCTACTTCAAGCCTTAAGATTTTAGTATGAAATGACTTTGCATAAAAGAGAAACTAGCCATGTTAGATCTAGTATCAGATAAACTTTTTAAATTTCAAGATCTAAGCTGCAATCAATCAGATCTAAATAATGAAACTTGCATAAACGAGATCTGAGAACCTGTAGGAAACAATAACCAAGAAGTTTAAACTTTTTTTTTAAAAAGTGAAGGAAAGAGAGATAGAAAGAGTGTTGGAAGCCTGGGAATGTTGGGCCATGGAGTCTGCTTTAGTGGAACACCGAGTGACTATGTCCTCAATAAGATCTTGAAGATGAGGAAGATTCAAACTAGCTCAACCCTTTCTACAAGTGATATCACCTGCAACTTAGAAGGCCTTTCACAAACAGATGGTTAAAACATAGGTGTTGTTGGAAAAATACAATTAGAAAGCATGCAATTAAACTCAAAATACATGCAACTCCAAGATATCTAAAACAAGCAAACAGTAAGAGCATAAATCAAACTAGAATAATATCTTACTCTACTGGGAGGGAGCTCCCCTTCAAGGTCCACAGTTAACCAACAAAAAAAAAGGCAAATAATACAGATTATACCTCATAAGCACTTGACAATCACCATCCACACATGAAGAGCATTACACCATAGATATTGCTTCCAAAGCCTTCTTTATTCCAAATGGTAAACAATACAATACAAGCAAAAGCATTCCTTCGGTCCTTCGACCATGCCAAAAATGAGGAAAGGAGCCCTGCTTAAATAGCAAAAATGACCCAGGGGGGGTGCTACCTACACTAGCAAATAGAGTTGAGTTGAAGCCGACTTCATGAGAAAACGGTGGGACCCTGATTGATGTGATTGGCATGAGGAGGTGCCACATCTCCATGAGGAGATGCACCCTCACCAAACACCCACACGTTTTACCCACATGATGCCACAAACACCCACACGTTTTACCACATGAGAATCCAAAGGAGTGGCGCATGGAGTTTGAGTTCACATGAGAAAAAAAGGAGTTGCTTGGAGGTAGACTAACGTGGAACCATAGAGGTAGGCACACCTCTTGACCTCTCCATTAACGCATCCACCAACCCAACACATGAGCAATATGATGGTGGGCGCATTCCCAACTTTGCGTGAACTCCAAAAAAGGGGACGCTACTTCGAACATGTAGTATTCGCTACCATCAAAAGGAATAAACCATAGTTTGAAACTTTAAACAAATAAACCATGTTGAAAGGGGTCCACACTTCATGTTATCGCGACATCAATGGAGCTTAGCGTGAATCCTCAAAAAGAGTTGACACCACCCTTTAATTTAATCATTCACCTCTCATAACCTTAACCAAAGTTCGGTTCCACTACATGCTAAAGAGGGTCGCATGCTTTATGGTGACATCATGCCATGTCGTTCCAATTAATTTTTTAATGATTTTTTGACTTTTCCAAAATTGACTTTGGTGCTAATTTGTTGTAATTTAGCATTAAAATGCAATTTTGATGCATCTTTAGGTGAATAATGCTCCATAGGGTGTTTCGGTCGCTTGGCTGATATGAAAAGTTGTCCTTGGGGTAAAGAGGACGCTCTGAGTATGAAAACAAGTTTCCCCTTGCCAAAAATGGACTCCGCATCTGACTTTTATTACATTTTGAAATTTTTTAATTAAACCATTAAAGATGGCCTAATTTTGCAGGAAAAAATTCTTTTCTCGGAATCAGATGAAACTCTAGGGGGACCTAGCGCATGTCCATACGACTCAATTCGAATGCCTAACATGTTGAAAAACATTGACACAAAGGCGCTAAAAACCTCCTAAGGCCTAACCACCAAGACGACTACCTCAACTTTGGAGGTGTGAGCGAAAAACTCAGAAATTATTAGTTGTTTGTTGAACTTTGTTCAACAACCAATAATAACGAAGGGAAAAAACACTCTGGGCTAGTCGGCTTGATGCTTAAGTCTGGGAAGTCGAGCCTTTTATAAAAACTCAGAAATTATTAGTTGTTTGTTGAACTTTGTTCAACAACCAATAATAACGAAGGGAAAAAACACTTTGGGCTAGTCGGCTTGATGCTTAAGTCTGGGAAGTCGAGCCTTTTATAAAAATTATCATGCTAGCACATTTTTTACAATTTCTCCTTGGGGGTATGAACATGCGTTACAAATATTTTTGAATAGATTCCCAGAAAAAGGCGGGCGGACTTTTGAACTTTGATCATGAACAAGTGTTCTTGTTCTACTTCGTCGACTCGCTTGAAAAAACCACCAAGTACAACTTAGGTGGTAACAGGAATCTATTCAGAACTACTCTGATACTATGCTAGATTTTCATAACTTTAGGAATATAATTTCATTATTTATTTCATCCCAAATTCATGGCATTGTTCTATTTTCAACGTAAGTAAAAACAAGGATCATTGAAAGATAGCCATGCACAAGAGACACAAAGAGACACAAAGATTAATCCTGGGAAACCCAAACGGGAGAAAGCCCAACAAACTTTTATCAGAAGAAATAATCAATCCAATACAAGAACAATACCAATCACAAAGATCAAGCCTTAGCACATTAATGTGCTCTTCTTCCTCAAGAACCTCGAGAGAGATGAGATAATAAGATAACCCCAAAATTTGCTTCACTTGATCTTCACTTGTCCTCCTTGAGGAGTGCGAACCACTTGAGAGAGATGTGTGTTGTGTTTATTCAAAATGAAGTGTGGAAGCACTTTCTTTATATTCTTCTTTTCACTAGAAGTTTCCACAATTAGGTCAACTTGTAGTTTTACTTATTCTTTATTTAATCTTTTATTTCTCTTCCAAGCCGACTTGTCAATTTGTTTTCTAGGTTCCATTTACCCCTTTCATTGGGGTAGTTGTTCTCTTCATTGCTTCCACTTTCTTTGGGACTTCTTAAGAATATTTTTTGATGCTACATTAACATCAACAAGAGCAAGGCTGTTGGGAGCGGGAGCGGAAAGTGAAATTTTGAAAAGCTTTTGTTTTGGCAGTATTTTTTATATAATGCATATATTTTAAAAAAACACGTAGAATGCCAAATTAGCTATAGAAAACATGAAAACATAAATATAACCATTTAGTGCACATATAACATGAATCATCTAGGAGTTATAACTTATAACATTGTCATCATATTATCAATCATCAATCATCATCAACATCAACAACATCAACATCAACCTTCAAATTTCAACATATAATATTTGCCATCAACAAACTCTAACAGATAACATCAACCATGAATTGAAACAAAGCATCATAATATCATATTCATTACCAAAGAGTTGTAAGATGCAATCAACACTTTAAAGTTTAAACTTAAAAGGTAGGTTCAAAATTCAAAGTTCAACCTTAAACTTATATAATGTTTACAAAATAGGCCATAATAAACAAAAATACAAATACTATGATACTGTCTACTAAGCTTTCCTCTTGCCACGAGAAACTTCCATTTTCTTTTCTCGTGATTTAGGTACACGAATAGGAGCAGCCACAAGTGTTTGTGGAACATGAGAAGAAGATGCATGGCCCCACAGATTGTTGGATGCTTTGAAGATAAAGGAAAAACTCCTACATTTGGAAGCCTACTGGTGGTTGGGGGTGGCATCTTTGTTATATGAATTTGATCACCATCATGATCACTCAACAATTAAGCCTCCAAGCACTTTAATGCTATGGTTCCATCCTCCAAATTAGCCTCCTTTGGATTGTTGTCCCAAGTCAAATATGTTCAATCATTCTTGGCCGCATCTCAATAATGGGACAACAATCTCAAGTTATAGTGCAGATAAACCAAGATTGATTCTCGATCTACATTCAAGTTGTTTCTTAAGTCCTTTTGGATGAAGTTGTAGGTGCTCCAACACCTCTCTACAAAAGAATTGTTAACAATTGATGAAAGCACCCTCACTGCCAATTTATGCAGAGATGTAGTAGAGGATCCATACATGTTCCACCATTCGATATGACTCAACCTATCTTGATCTTTGGTTGCATGCGAGTTACTTCACTCCGTACTTGAGCACGTTCCTCATTAGGGACCAACTTGTCTAATGTAAGCATATACCCATTCTGCACCTCTGGATCTGTGTGTGGTTTTCTCCTAACTCCACCACCAGGTGCTGGTGGAGCCAACCAAGATGGAGAATAATATTTTGGTGCAAGGACATATGCTAGGGCATGGAATGGAACATTCAAATTATCCCACCTTTTGACCACATGTTTATGAAAATGATCATACAAGATTGCAACCTTTTGCTCAGCAATGTCTTTGATTTGGCTAAGCATGTTATCCATCTTTTCATACACCCCCCAATCACTGGCTGATTTGTATCTGCAAAACGAGTCATACTATAAACAAGCTTGGTGAGCTGCAAAACATACCTAACCTGTGCCCAAAACTATTCATCGAGAATATTGTCCTCTACCTCCTGAAAGTCATGTTTATTAGATGTGCTTGCAACTTTGTCTTTCAATTCTTGCCATGAATCTCTTGAGACCATACTAGCCAATGCCTCTCTTACCTTCAAAACCTTATGAAGGTGAGGTAGTAACTAGCAAATCTAGTGTTTGGAATCTTCAATAGCTCCAATCTAGTGTGATTGCGGAAAATGTGTTCGGCCATGGTATGATTGGTAATATATTTTTATCATTTCTTCCCTCTCTTGTACAAGCCACCAATCCATCCATAATTAGGGTACCTCATCTTAACAATATCATGCATCAAAAGGTTCAATGTGTGAACCAAACACCCTGACCAAAATATGTTGGGATATTTATCCTCAATGATTGCTCCTACTGCCTTACAATTAACAATATTAACAATGATGACTTGAATGACATTGTATGGCCTAATCTCTTGAATGGTTTTAAGTAAAGGTTGTGCAATATTGATACTGGTCTTGTAGCGATCTGAGTAGTCATGGGATAAAAGGAAGACCACCACTAGCAGACACACCAAGAATATTTATCAATGGCTTGCCTTTAACATTTGTCCACCCATCAGATACAATGGATACCCCATAGTTGGACCAATCATTNATCAAGTCCCACGGTTCCAGATTTGTCATACCCAATGCTCCTATATTCTTCAAGGGGCACCATTCATGGCTTGTACCATTTCATGCCAATAGGGTGAGCGAAGAACATTCAATGGTACACCACATGCATAGATAAACTTGTAATTTTTTTAATCCACATCATCTCTACAACCTTAGTCAAGGAAATCTGATAATGTTCTTAGCATAGGTGAGAATACACTATTGTTGGGGGGTGAGGATCTCGATCGAGCCGATGATGATCCACTACCAAACATTCTTTGTGAGGCTTCAAATTCAACCTTTGATTTCTTGGATTTGTTTTTATTAAGATTTCATATGCTAGACTAGATATCATTAGGGTTCAATTCAAATTCACAGCAATAGCATATGCAGAATCACAAGATAGAAACACAATCACAAGATAGACACAATATTTATCCTGGGAAACCCTCAAGGGCAAGAAAACCCAATTAAACTTCCTCTGTATAAGATGTATAAGATAAAACCCCAAAACATGTATTCTCCTCTTTGCTGATCTCTCTCTCTCTCTCTCTCTCTCTCTCTCCCTCAAGTGAGTGAGTTTGTGTCCAAATAAGAATCACAACTCTCCTATTTATACACATTGAGCCAACTGACTTTTACCCTAAACAAGTCGGCCCCACTAAACTGTCTGAGCCGACTTCACCTAGGAAGACTCAAAACAATATTTTTTATTATTCATTAGGGTACTAGACCCGACTTACAATGGAGGCTTTACCTCATGACTCTATGATGACCAAATACAATAGTAACACCCCGACGGAGGAATAATAACATCTACCTTGGGTTACATCAGTAAAAGACATTTAGAATATCCTTTGAAGTTATAATATTTCAACACTCCCCCTTAACGAGAAGGTTATTTGTATGTTGCTTTGAAAGGAAAACGGATACAGATACGAGGAGGGACACGAATACGACAAATTTTCAAAAAATTTCATCATTTAAATTTTAAATTAAAACCACATATTAACAATTTAACATATTACATCATATGATAATTCTCATCATCAACAAATATGCAAATTACAAATTGAATTGAGTGGCAACCTATTGTCAATGCATATTCATAATTTCATTGTTCATTGTTTAAACTTTCAAAACATAATTATAAATTACATTTACATATCATCAAAAATGTCCTCATCCAGGTGCGATGACCCACATCAACACTAGCACTTTGATTGTCTCTAAAAGTAGAAGCAGGAGCATTGCTGCCATGTCCACTTGATGGTACCTCCTCATCAAATGGATTCATATGAGACATGGCATTCAATGACATATCCAAGTCAGGCAATTCTCGTTCTATATCCCATAGTTTGGTGGGCCCCAATTTGTATTCATCCTTCTTATGTGATAGAAGGCGAAGGTTGGAATGGACATAAACAAGTTCCTCGACCTTCTTGGATCCCAACCTGTTTCGCTTCACTGAATGGATGAATCCATATGTGCTTCAGTTCCTCTCTACTGATGAGGAACTAGCAACTTGTGACAAGATCTTGACGACCAATTTTTGGATATTTGGAATTTCCCCACCATGGAAGTTCCACCAATTAAGTGGGCTTAGTCTGGTCTTGTCCTACATAGTCTCAATATTTGCACCCAAATTTCAAATTTCAAAGCTCAAACCCTTATATCTTAAATGAATTTGAAACGATATAAGAAACCCTCATGAAATAACAATGATTTTGATGCTTAAGATGATAAAGGATCATTACCTGCACCCAAACCCTCAGATCCCACAAAATGTGAAAACTCTTCACGAATCATATAGGCAATATCAGAATCTACAAATAGCTTTTTCAAAGCTTTCTTATACCCTTGTGAGACTTCTGGGTCATTGTTTGGTAAAGTTCTTTTTGGATCATTTAGCAACTCTGCAGAATAATATTTAGGATTCATTGCATAGGCCAAAAGGTGTAATGAAGTTGTCATCTTGTTCCACCTTTTAGTCAATATGTCTTTTACTTCTTTGTAAAAGGCTTCATTTGGGTCCTGCTCCTTGGCATTGATGACCACTCTTATCTTCTCTATCATGGAGTCAATGCCCTCATACACCCCTCCTAAATTGGGCCTGTCTGTGTCAAACATAGGTAGCAAATCCACAATTGGCTTAGTAAATGCCAAGAGGTATTCAACCTTAACCCACCATTCATCATCAACAACCAATCTCTTCACTGCTTGTGCTCTAGCAGTTTGGGATTGCCTCCATTGATTCCAAAGAGAACTGCATACCATTGATTGTAAAGATTCTTTCACCTGCATATGCCTCGTTAAGACTATGATGTGAGAGGCAAAATGAGTCTCTGTAACCTGCAAGTGACAGGATTTCAACAAATTAAAATTTAGAGTCATAAGATTTATGAAACAAACTTTACAAGTTTAAAACTTAAAAATTTAGATTTTTGGTATCTTAAGAAGCTCCAACTTCATAGATTCCTTGTAAATTCCTTGGGACATGTGGTGGTTTGTGATGAAGGCTTGTATTTCCTTTGCCTCCTCAAAAATAAGTCGCATCCACTCAATTTGAGTCCCCATCTTGCTCAACATTAGGTTCAATGAATGAACAACACAAGGGGTCTGCTGCTTTGCACACTGTTGCATTGTTTGTTATGACCTGGACAACATTTTCTGCCCCCACAAATTCAATTGCTTCAATTAAGATGTTAGCAATGAATTGAGCATCTTTTTGCTGCCCTCTAGGGTCTTCAATGTTTTCAGCAAGGTGGCAGCTTCAAGATTCATCCTTGTGGGTACAAGGACCTTGTCAACTGGGTACAAGGTGCTTTAAGGCACAAACCCACTTTGTAAGGGATCAAGGCACTGCAGGTGGGACTTGGTGGCATCAATGACATCCCGTGGGGCCACTGCAAGTCCATGTTGACATCAATGACAATTTCATCAACAATCTCCCCCTTTGTCATTGATGACAACAACCCATGCTCCCCCTGTGAGCATGCTCCCCTTTTGTCTTCATCTCTCCCCCTTTGGCATCAATGGCAAAGGGTGTCCACATACTTGTGTCTGAAATCTCTGATCACTGCTGACTGCTCCCCCTGTCAATATGCACGATCCTAGGACCTGTCTATATACCTGGAGTAACCATCCTTTCTTCTTTGAGTTCAATCTCTAGCCTCATGAACTCAAGGTGTGTTAAGGTCTTTGAGAGACCTTATACTTGGCTTGCCATATGGTAGCCATCCTCCTTGCTCTAATCAACCTCTCCTATCTGCAACCGCTCGGTCTTCCTCATCCATACTTGCTTCTTGGCATCTGTCCTTTGAGCATTTGTTTCTTCATTTGTACTGGCTTTCCTTGATGAGTTGTCTAGGTAACTTCTCAAGGATTGTTTTCGTGTACTCCAACAATCTTGAGCTTTGTGCCCAAGGCCACTGCAGCTATAACACCTCATCGTATGACAATGTGCAGCAATGTGACCAACATTGTTGCATGACCAACATCTGACTGAGCTGTTGGAACTTCCAACACTTCTTTGATCAACTTCATTTCTCCTTGAGAGTGTCCCTGACTGTAGGCATTTGATTTCTGATCTTCAAATCTTCTTGCTGATGTATATGAAGTATTCCTTCTTGGTTGACTTCTTTGACTTGCACATTCTTGGGCTTTGTGGCCAAACCCATTGCAGGTGTAGCATCTCAATGTGTGACATGTGGCAACAACATGTCCGACTTGATTACATGTCCAACATTTGATTGAGTCATTGGGGCTTCCACCACTTCTTGTTCCGTAGAGTTTGCAATCCACAGCTTTATGACCAAAGTTAGAACAAAAATAACAATAACCATTGAAGCCTCTTTCATACCTGGGTCTTGGAGTTGTTTCTTTTATGAAGTTGCTTTGAGGAATAGACCTAACTCCTTGTTTCATCTTTGAACTTCCAAAGTCCTTGTTGTCATGTGCATGTGCATGGGGAGGAGCTTTGGACGTTGATGGACCTGCTTCTGGAGTCTTCAGAGACCAAGTGTCATCTTCAGATTTTTCTTTGTTCTTCTTGTAACCAAGACTAGTTTTGTCGAGTGGAGATCTTTGGTAATCTAAGATCTTATCTAGGACAATTGAACTGTCCTGGAACTTGACTAAGGCTTCGTTCTTCTTACCTTTCTTCCTGAGACCAACTACCTCCATTTCCAACTTCTAGACTGTCTCCTCCTTTTCTTCCACCTGACTCTTCAGGATTTCTTCTGTCCTCTTGGCTTCCTCCAATTGAGTCTTCAGATCATGATTGACCTCTCTAGTTTCTTCAAGCTCTTGAGCAGGCTTTTCTGATTCTTCCTTTTGACTGATCAATTCAGTCTTTAATTGTTCAACTTTAGCATCCTTGTCTTTCATTTGATCCTGCAACTCTTTGTCTTTGTCTTTGAGCTTTACAAGCAACACTTCCATTGACATGGTCTTCTGCTGATATTCATTCAAGGAGTCCAAGATTTTCTTTTTGAACTTCGTGAAATCACTCTGGTTCAGATTTATTGTGTTTAGGAACCAGTTGGCTCTGAGATCAATATTTAGCAACGTGAGATGTATCTTCTGCAAGAACCTTCTCAATTTCATCACACAAGCTATCATTATATTCACAAGAGTCCATACCTTTGCTAGAATCCTCTTCTTGTTTGTCTTCTTCTTGATTGAGCTCTTCTGGGGGCTTGTTTTCTGATTTTTGATCTGTCTTTTCGGGTTCTGGTCTTGCCTTCTGATACTCACTCTCCAACTTGATCCATAGGTCTTTTGTCGAAGTGTACTCTCCTACACTTTCCTTCACTGAGTTGGGAAGTCCATCCATGAGGAACTTCAAGGCTGTAGTGTAGTCCTTCTTTGCTTCCTTCTGTGCAGCTGATTTTCCTTTCTTGTTTTTTTGGAGCGGGTGGATTGATAACAATTTCCCAAATACCAAACTTCTTTAGAAAAGCTTTCATTTTGCTGCTCCAACTAAAATAATCTGTAATATCAAGTATAGGCACGTCATTGCTTGATGACTCTTTCTTTTCCTCCATTGTGTCTAAGGATCTTCGTCAAGCTTGCTAGGTTTGTGACGAAGGCCGGCTTTGATACCAATTGTTAGACACTGAGAGGGGGGGTGAATCAGTGTAAAGCCAATTTTACAACTTTTCTTAACTTGTCACAATTAATTACCGATTCATCATTCCATTATTCTACCAATCTCATAATCATTTCATAAACTTCATCATTCACATACCATAGCAATTGAATCATCAAGAACCATAACACAAAAGAACACAACACCATATAATTTTGTAATCTTTTTGTATTAGTTTTGGTCCGGCTACAACCGTTAGGTAAAATCAGCACCTACTGATACAAAGAGCACCTACTTTGCATCCAGGACCTTGCCTGGTTTTCTTAGACCCTGCTAAGAAGGGTTTGAGGTATCCTAACCTCAAAAGCAAGACAAGCTTGCATTTACAGTTAAAGCATACTGTCACATCACACCAGCACTTATCTCTAGCACCTCTTCAATCAGCATTAACATACTGTCTCATCAGTTGTTCATCATCATTCTGTCAGGCATATCATTCTGACCATAACAACGAATGCATCATACTGTCCATCAAATTGCTGCCAGCATCATACACATCATATCAGTCTTCTCTGCTGCTTGTCAACATCATCAACAATTATGTCAGTCTGCATGCATCATCATCATCAAGGTCTGATCACCAACAAGGTTTTTAACATCATCATAGGATATGCTTCATCAAAGTGCACATGGCATGTCATCATCAAGATCTGTATACATCTGAACATTCAATCACAAAAGCCTGCTCATCCCCGGACTTCAAGATTCTGCTCTTGCTGAGACTTCAAGCTCAGTGAATCTACTATCACCCAATCTGTCATCACTGCCAAGTTAAAGATCATTCAACCATATCAGCTCATCATAAGGTCTGCTAATCAAAAGTCTGCTTATGTCAAGACACTGCTCATGTCATCTACTTCACTTTTCACACCACTGAGTATACCGCTTTATCTTTCAAACATCTCATACTCAGGCTGTGTGTCAAGCTATCAAAGGACTGTTAGTAATCTCAGATGTCCAAAGAAGTCACTGCTGCAAATGACCTAGTTTATCATCACAAATTGCAGCATTATCATCAACAAGGTCTATCACCATCCAGCTCTGTATCATCATAGGTTATGTAACATAGTGTGTAAAGGTGTATCATCATAGGTTATGTAACGTAGTGTGTAAAGGTGCATCATCATCTTATATCCTCATCATCATACAGTGCATCATCAAGGTAGGCATCCCATCATAATGAACTTCACGATGATCTTTGAATTAAGAATACTTCTGGATACCTATAAGCTTTGATATGCATAGAGTTTTACATAATCAGAGATACAATCATACCTTGGTCAGACTGTATGTACCTGGTATGCTTCCTGTGGTGCTAAAATAAACTCATCCTCAGAGATCTGTAGATACTTCCTTGTCACAGATAAGGTCTGTAACTGTAGCTGCATTAGAACTTGGTCATTGTGAGAGGTCCAAAATACTGTTCTTCAACACCTGTGGGTGCCTTACTATTCAGCATGGGTAACTACTCAGAGCCAAGAACCTTTGATGCGTGAGTCCCAAACATCTCAGACAAAGGATTGTTTTGATACCTTTACTTCAATCCAAGTCTTATGCCAAGGTTTCCTTTATAAGGTAGAGAGTGTCATTCTGTTATCTCTGCTTATTAACATCTCACCTACTGTTGTAAACATTGACCTTTAGTCTTTGCTCATGTCTGCAAGGCCATGTTTGTTCATGGTAGCTCATGAAAGTCTGCTCATGCCATTGATGTCTCCTCATGTCCACAAAATCCATCCACTGCTTCATATCTTTTGTATTGTCATAGTACATTCAATACCAAGTTTCTATCTGTTCAGGTCAAGTTTCTATAGTCATGGCCCAGCCAAGCATACTCATCATCAGTCACATGTTACACAGGCAGGATCAAGGTAAACACAGTTCGGTTCATAAGAGAAAAGGGAGCAGCACAGAACATCCACTCAAGCAGTCATCCAAAATTTAAAATAACTCGAGAAAATCTTCTCTTTGTCTCAGATTTCTACCGCAGCTCCATTAATCTTCCTCCATCAAATTCTTCACTCATACCAAAAATTATATCAGACTTTTGAACACAAAAGCATGTCTGTGGCTGCCTTAGTGATCACCAAAAAAAGAAGAAAAACTCATTTTTACTGCTGCTGTTACAGTGAACCCGAATTTACTCAGACCAAAAAAAATATCTCAGTTTAGCTGCTCCTCCTCAGACTATGAGTTCACCACAGTTCACACTTCATTATTCTGCAAGTGGCTGTCTCAGTGATCACTAGAAAATTCATTTCTACTGCTACAATGAAGTCACTTCAATGCTGCAAAAATCAAACTGAAAAAAAAAAAACTGACTACTGCCTCCGAATTTGCCTCTGAATTTTCCTCAGTTCAGACCACCGAAATTACAGACCTCCGTGACCACCCTACTCCTCACTGCGGTTGCCTCAGACACATCTGAATTTCAGAGCTAGAACTCAGGACCGAAAATCACACACTTCAAAAATTGAACACGTGATGGGTATTTATATTGATTTTTCATTAGTTTGGAGCCGACTTGTTAAAGGAATTATATTAAATTTTTGCTGGGCCGACTTGTCTGAAATTCAATATTTTATTTTTATTTTGTAATTTGAATTTGAATATTAATTTGGGGCCGACCTTCAAGTGAGTCATCACATCATCACAACATTCCTTCAATACCATAAAACATGGTTTTAGGGTTTGTTGTAAAGTTCACAAGCTCCACATTGATGTCAAAGTTGATATGCCAACATCAAGTGGACTCCATCTTACAATTTAAGGTTTACATCAAGCCATTAGGGCTTCCAAGGACATGCCATCATTCCACGTGCAAGAGTATCATCTACAATGACCATGGGCTCCATATCATCTCCTTCAAGGGTTCAAGGAACATTAACCCAACAAATGTGGATCCAAAGGCTTCTTCATGTCAACGAAGACTTCTCCAAGGGTTTCAAGACTCCATCAAACCATCAATAACCATGCAAGCCACAAATGACCACAGAATGGGTCATTTGGCCCATTTGGTGTTCCAAAGGCTTCTTTGGAATGCCAAGGGTCTTCATGGGCTTCTTCATCAAGCAAAGGGCTTCATGGTCTTCTTTAACCACCTCAACCACATGATCCAGCATGACATCACCTGTGGGGTTGCAAGGTCATCAAACCACTCAGTGTGGGTCCAAGGACTGCTTCATCCACCTCAACCACACCATGAGACCTCCAAGGGTCAAGATATCTTCTGTGGAGATGCTAGGTCTTCTTTTGGGGTACCATGACATCATCATAGCATGAATGACCACCGAATGGGTCATTAATGCTTCTCTAACCCATCTAGGGTTTCTCCAACGTCCATCAAGGCTTTAGGACCATCTCCAGGGTCTTCAATGTCTTTAGCAAGGTGGCGGCTTCAAGATTCATCCTTGTGGCTACAAGGACCTTGTCAACTGGGTACAAGGTGCTTTAAGGCACAAACCCACTCTATAAGAGATCAAGGCACTGCAGGTGGGACTTGGTGGCATCAATGACATCCCGTGGGGCCACTGCAAGTCCATGTTGGCATCAATCACAATTTCGTCAACAATTCCTTGTGACATTCACTGCAAATCCATATTAGTGACCCCCTCCTTGGATATTGCCCACAACAGTGACATATTTGCAAAGAGGAGAGTTTAGATCAATTTTCTCTATAGGGGTAGATTCAATTTCCTGCTCCGCAACATTCACGGATGACGATTCCATGACGCAGTCTGCAAATGAATAGTAGCCTGTAAGTTGTAGGTTGTAGCTATGCTGTTAGTGCTATAGCTTGTAGGACCAAAAATTTAAAAAATATACGAAGTGATCATTCATCATCAAGGGAAAATTGTATAAATTTTAAAACTTAAAAAAATCAAGGACACACTGCTATAAAAATTTAAAAACAAAAAATCGACAATGGACATTCTCTCAACTGACTTGCTAACTTGCAAAAATGTGGGATTGGGAGTGTAATATGTATCATTGTATAGTGCTATATCTAGATTCTATATAGTATATAGTATATAGTAAGTAACTAAGTTTTAATCCACTTGATAGAGAAAATAATAAATATCAGTACTGAGCCTGAAAACTTAAAACAGATTGCAAAGCCACAAAAAAAACTCACCCTACAGATGATGACAATCACTAGAATAAGGAGAAGATTGAAGTTGATCACCCAACCAGATTTGCGAAAAGGATCTGCTAAAATTGGTTTAACAATGCAACAAAAATTCACTTGGCAGTTTCAACTTTCAAGTATTTTACACCAGACTTGAATGATACAGATAAATCGGATTTATTTGGCAACAGGTTGTTCAATTTTTCAATTTGGGAAATAGCCTAATAGGACAAGACTCTAGGCCCTAGGGCCATCAACTAAAAGTCTAAAAATAATGGAAATTTAAATTTTAAAACAGTAAAAGTTAAAACGGGATGCCAAGTAAAACACATTTTTAAAAAAGAAAAAAAAAGTTAAACAACTAACCTTTGTGAGACTCCAGAACAGTGAATGAATGAAGTTATGAACCTGTGAACATTGAACAATGAATACAAACGTCGAATGTAAGCCGACTACGAACTGCTGAATGCAACTGAATGGACGTCGGATGGACTGTTGAATGCGATTGGTCACTGAATGGAATGCTGAATGTTGAAGTGTGAACGAAATGTTGAATGCGACTAAATGAAATGCGGGAATGCTGAAGCCCGAATACGAACTGCGGTCAGCAGAGTCTGTTGAGGGTGGAGGATGTCAGAGTCTATTGAAATGACGGAGTCTGAATGCGAATGACGACGGAGTCTGAATGTGAACGACGAAGTCTGTGGGCGGCGGAGTTTGAATATGAATGACGACGGATAATGTTCGCCTTTAGGGATTGGAAATGCGACCCAAACCCAAAAAATTCAAGTGCAAACCCAAAATCAAATTGAAACGCACGTTTTTTTTAAGCTGATACGTTTCACGATTTTATGGATACGGATCAGATTCATCACGATCTGTATCCATTTATCCTGATCCGTTTCATACTTTTGGGATCCGTATTCGTAATAAGACGAAATGTATCCAAATTCTTCAGAAACGTATCCAAATTTTTTGATGTGTATTTCAACCGTTTTAGTGTCGTTTCGTATTCGGATCCGTATCATAAGCGTGGCACGACGTTTCCACAGGTAGAGGGTGACATTTCCGGTAACTTAGGGTTATTCTACTGACAACATCATCATAGACGATTAGGAGAATAGAGAGACAATATCTTCAGCAATATCGAGGTAATACATCTATATGTCATAAGAAGTTTTCACTATCAGTAACTAGAATAGTTACTCTTCAATATCTTCATCTTTTGCATCACATGATCACTTGATCCTTTTGCAGCAACGTTTCGACCTTTTGATCCTTCGTAGTTGCACTTCGATCTTTTGATCCTTTGCAGCATTAGTTCGATTCTTTGCAGCAACACTTCGATCTTCTTGATCCTTTGCAAGAACACTTCGATCCATTGCAGCAGCACTTCGATCTTCTTGAAGCTTTGTAGCAACACTTCGATCCATTGCAGCAGCACTTCGATCCTTCTTGAACCTTTGCCACCGTACTTTTCAATACTTCCATCAGCAACATGTTTTATCTTGTAGATCCATTTCGAAGATACAACACTCTTGTTTTCTCGTTTGGGAACTGTATCCCAAACATCATTCTTCATTATCGACTGGCATTCTTCCGTCATTGCTTCAACCCATTCTTTCTTCTGTAGTACTTCTTCATAGCTGGTGGGTTCTTGATCTACAAGGTCAGACATCAAAGCTACATAATTGGAATATGGCTTTGATCTTGAATTCGAGATGAAAGATCTTGGATTGATGCATTATTTCCTAGTGCTGGAAGTGTGGCAGAGCCAAGAAGGAATCTTTCTAAATCAGGGAAAGTATGCAGTAGAAATCTTGAAAAGATTTGATATGCTGGATTGTAAAGCCATGGCCACACCCATGGACACCAACATGAAGCTGTTGTCTGATGAGACATCAAAATTAGTGGACATGACTCAGTATAGATAGATTATTGGGTCATTAATGTATCTGATGAACACAAGGCCAGATAGATGCTTTGCTGTGAACACCTTGAGTCAGTATCTAGTTAAACTCGACTATGATACCATGTTAAGGTTTCATATGGTTGACTAGATATCATTAGTGTTCAATTCAAATTAACGGTAGTAGGATATGCAAAATCACTGATAGAAACACAATCACAAGATAGACACAGTATTTATCTTGGGAAACCCTGAAGGGGAAGAAAACCCAACATAACTTCCTCTGTATAAGATGTATAAGATAAAACCCTAAAACAAGTATTCTCCTCCTTGCTAATCTTTCTCTCTCTCTCTCCTATGCGCTACTCAAGTGAGTGAGTCTGTGTCCAAATTAGAATCATAGCTCTCCTATTTATACACATTGAGCCAACTGACTTTTACCCTAAACAAGCTGGCCCCACTAAACCGTCTGGGCCGACTTCACCTAGGAAGACTCAAAACAATATTGTATATTATTCATTAGGCTACTAATGACCGACTTATAATGAAGGCTTTACCTCATGTCTCTATGATGACCAAATACAATAGTAGCACCCCGCCGGAGGAATAATAACATCTACCTTGGGTTACATCAGTGAAATACATTTAGAATATCCTTTGAAGTTACAATATTTCAACAGTTTTGAGCGGCCTCTTCGTCTAGCTTGTATTTGTCTCTCTCTTTCCCTGCAACTTTGTCACAGGTTTTGACTCCAATAGCCTTACCTTGATTACATGGCATAATCCCATAGAAATGCTTTCTCACGCAAGTATATGAACCTGTGTAAGTTTTAGTACAATGGGGGCATATATACTTTGTGGTTCCACCCCCTTTCCCTCCTCGAAGCCTTGTCACATACTTCTACAAAGGTGTTGTATCTTTTTGTTTTTGCCCTTAATCATTATCATCATCCTCTTCCACTTCCTCCTTCTCCCCATGGTATGTGCCACTCCTTACCTCTTCCTCCTCGTCACTGCCACTAGTATATCTGTTTTCCAACACCACCAATCATGATAAGCAATGGAACCCAAAGCAAAAACCACATATTTATCATGCTTCTTGACTCAATATGAGAATCATTTGTTTCCTACAATAGAATGATGGAGAAGGAGAAATGGGAAAGAGTAGGAGAAGAGAACATTCAACTTTCAAGATTGAAAATTCTAACATAGTGAAATATTCTTTCAAAAACAAATAAAGAGTGGGATTTAGAGCCTACCTCTTTAGCTCTCAAATGGTGGTTGAATGTCTCTATGGAGGCCTTTAATCTTCCTTCCAAACTCTCACAAACAATAGCCTTCAATCACCCCTTAATCTCCCTTCCAAGCTCTCACAAATTTGCTCACAAACAATTAGCAAATCCACTCAAAACCCTGTCAAAGAGAAGTGACATGATTGAAATGAGAAATATAATGAGAGCAAATGGAGTCAAAGTGTTTGAATCCCTAAATGAACCCTAAGCATGCCAAAAAATCCAAGTGGAACCAGGCCTTGGTTCCAAAAACAAAAAATCCAAAAATCCAAGTGGAACCATGCCTTGGTTCCAAAAACAAAATATCCAAAAAAAAGTGTGCCTCTACTCATGGGAGAGTGGAGGGACCATTTTTGGGAGCGTTTTTTTTTTGCTTTGGAGAGCGACTAGGAAGTGCTCTCCGAGTGTCGCTCCCCAAACAGTCCCTAAAAAAGCAGGGATTGGTTTTCTTTTGTCGGAATCACGCTTCGGGAAAACGCTCCCACTGTTAAATTCAATGAAGCATTGGATCATCAGCCTGCAGGATTCAAATGAGAAGAGAAGGTTGCAGAAGAGAGAGAAGAATTTAGCATAGATTGATCAATTACTCATGGAAAAATTGCACACACATGGAGACAAAATTGAAATAATATGATTATATTCATGAATCGGTAATTAATATGTAATACAATGGTTATACATATAGGAGAACTCGAATGCCTAAGATAGGATTCGAAACTACCAACTCGGATTGACTCCGGAGCTAACTCAGTGTGGGAAAATCACCACTGGAGCTCACTAATGCAACTCCGGATAACTAACTTGGTCTACAATCAGTTAACTAATGAGGGTAGGTGAACAAAGGCGCCCATACTCCCTTCAATCATGCAAACTGGCGCTAGGATAATTGATTGTGATCTAACTGATGGTAACTGGAGCATAACTAAATACCCACCAAGGTCAACTGAAGGAGACTGCTGGTGGCACTCAGAGTGGGTTCTTAAATTATAGGGATTGGTCCTTAGGGTTTCAAAACTCATGCAATCAGGTGCAGTAAGTGGCAGATGTTCCCTAGGTGTGTCCCCCATGCACTAGTGGAGTGATGAAGATTTCCTAAGCTAGGAAAATAGACAATTAGACTGTGGTCAAAGGGAGGATTAATAATAGTCCCACCTCCCCCCTTAATCCTGACTTTGGATAACCTGGGCCGTGACAACTAAGACCAAAGGTCACCCATACAATCTAAATGCAAAATAATAACTGCTAAACATCGAGGAAATGGGGAAAACCTCATGGGAACCCCCCCCCTCAAAATAAGCAGGAAAATTAGGATCCAACTCTCATATCAAGAGAAAATCTCGTTTTGAATAAAAACTTGTGGAAATATTTTTGCAGTCTTGCATCTCTGTGGTGCAGTGAAGTAGTATGATGGTCCTTGTGTGCACTAGTATCTTGGGACTGTGCATGTGAACCTCTCCATCTTCTTCCTATCCGATGATAGACAAGAGAAGGAATGTTGATTAGTCCTTACCATCATGTAGCATCTCATTGGGAGCTTGTTGCACCTCTCTGAAGGAAGTGAACTTGCTTGACATAGTGCAAGGTTCTCTTTCTGAAACTGGGATCTTGTTCTCCTCATGTCAGATGGCTCTCTAGTGATGTTCCCAGCTACCTCAATAACTTTTTGTGCCCATTTAGGCCTAGGATTAGGAGTAGGGACTGGATTTGGATCTGGATCACTGTGAACTTTATTTTCAATTTCATCAACTGATTCAACTGGGTCCTCTGCTTCAAATTCTGAATCTGAAACACTAATGGAAACATTATCATATATAAAAGGAGTAGATATAATGGTTTTACCTCTCCTATCAAATGGCAATTGAGCCTATACTCGATCTGAGTATGGCAGAAAGTGTGAGATTTCATATGCCTTGGAGGCATGGTTTGCAACACCCTTCGCTTTAATCTTCCCAGTTGAGATATCTGAGATCTCCACTGAGTCAGGACCAAATACCACTCGCTTTGGTGGGCCAGTATGTGTCATCTGGTATACATATAACAAATTAGCAGCCAAGGAGGGAACATAGAGTACATCTTTGAACACTCCATGTTTTAATTTGATTGAACCCTTTCCTTCAGCGCGAATTTGAGTGTGATCACCCATATGAATACTCGGATCAGTAAGTTGTAATGAAGAGAATGATTCTCTGGATGCAACCATATGATTGAAAGCTCTTGAATCAATGAGGAAGGCATGTGATTTTGAACAACTAGCCTTCAGTGCATGGCGTCTCTCATCATGATCTTCAGTGTTTTCTCTAGAGTCGGTCTTCCTTGCACCTTCAGGGAGTGGATTATTGTGGTGCTCAAGGAGTTTTGCGATCTGATCAATGGTCTTTTTCATACAATACTTCTCTGTATGGTTTCCTTTCATATAGTAAGAGCACTTGCCCTTGTTAGACCTTTGATGTTTGTCCTTCCTAGAGCCTGAGGCTTCATTTGATGGATCAAACTCGTCTTTAGGTTCAATTCAATGTTTCTTTTTTCTTTACCTTTTTGCTTCCTTCTTGCTTGCACAGTCCTTGTCTCACTAGCTAAGAGAGCTTGATTTAGAGAGGCTTTGAGAGCTCCCATCTGTATTAGCTTATCTTGTTCTTGGATTAGAGACTCTGTGAAGGCATTTCCAATTAGGAGTAGTCAGTCTCCCAGAGTGAAAAGTAGATACAAACAATGAGAATTTTGGGCCAAGTTTGCTTAGTATGGAGAGCACCAATTGCTCATCCTTCTTCTCAATCCCGCATTGCTTGCATTGCATGACCATTGATTTGAATTTAGTCAAGAATAGCTGTATTATGTCAAAGTTACTGGGCTGTAGTGCTATCAACTCATTCTCTAGGATATGGCCCCTCAGCTCATATTGTTTGCCAAACAAGGATTCGAGCTTATCCCATACTTCTTTCGGAGTCTTGAGTCCATCAAGATGGAACAATAGCTCCTTGGAGATGTGGATGCACATGTAGCCTAAAGCTTCATCAAGCCTATCTAGATGCTTTGATTTTTAAATATACTGTTGGGGTTTGACTACTCTGCCCATAGTCATCCTGTACAGACCTTTGTTGTGCAAGGCAATCTGCATATCTGCCCTCCAATCAAGGTAATTGAAGGGTGTAAAGATTCTGGGAGCAAGAGCTGCAGAATTCTCCATTTCATAGCTATATTGATCAACGATTCTTCAAGAAATCTTTGATTGTACCTGCAAAAACACTACAAAACACTTCAATTCACATTAATTTAGTTCAAACACCCTTCACTTCGATATGTGCCCTTCTCTGAAAATAGTGGTGGGAAGCTCCTGGAACAGGAAGCCCTAGTTACCCCTAGACCTAGATATTGTCTTCATTGGACCACATATATTAACATGCACTAGTTCAAGAATAACCTTTTCCCTCCACGGTTTTCCTTGATTAAATGTTAATCGATTTTGTCTTCTTGCAAGGAAAGCTTTGGATAATTCCTCCTTCCATTCTTTGATTTCTAGTAAGCAACACATGAATTTTCCTTTTGTTAGTAGAGAGATATTGAAAATTCAAATAACCAATATTTTGATGCTACAATGTGTTGTTATTTCATCCACTGTTGGCTATTGAGGTATGTGACTTTGCTTCTTTATCATCAGCCAACTAGTATAGGTCTTGTTCCTTCACTTTGGTTGCAATTATCTTCTTGCTATGTTTATCTATTATACGACATCTCTCTTCTCGAAAAATAACATCTAGTTGTGGATTAAGCTTCGTAATCTCATTGCTTGAAAATCAATTTTTTCGCCAAACCAAGCATATAAAAAACATTCACGAATACCAGTGTTTTAGCTTTCATTTTGATTTGGACATTTTCTTTTCCTTCCACAAAGTACCGCACTTCATCAAACTCCATAGAGTCAAATTCATTTTTATCTTCTACAAATTACTCAACTAGTCTTCAGTCATTTGTCTAGAAGCTTATGAAACATTATACCAATCATTGAACTTGCCTTTCTTTGCATAGAACTCTTATTCTTTGTGTTTGACATCATAGATTTGATCCTTAATGGATTGTTGCTCTTGGTTGTGTTGTTCATCCCATAACCATTTTCTACACACTTTAATCATATGGCCCATTTTCCTAGTAAAACCATTTTTTACTTTTTCTGTTTTGCTTGTACTTGAGGATTTGTTGTCACATCGATTTGCTATGCTTTTCCTTTACCTTAAATTTTGTTGCAAAGCCTATCTCAACAAATGCATACCACTACCATTTGCCATTTGCCAAATTGTGCCTTCTATCTATCTTTTCGAATCATTTTGTTGTACAATTGCTCAAAAGCAAGGGCCATAGATTTTGATGTGACATTTAATGCTTCAACAAGCTTTTCATAAGCAAGTGGGAGAATCTTCAAGGTAATAACAACCAAGGTTTATTCATCAATTTTTTCCACCATAATTGATCGTTTATGCCTTTAAACTTAATATATGTTCTTGAAGTAGTCTCCTTCTATAGTCATTGAAAACAATGGGTCAACCTTTTCTGACGTCTCATTCAACTCTTGCAATCACTTCCAAACTTAGAGGGTGTCCTATTAAACTAGCAGCAACAAAGAAGGTCTTCCTGCATGCATGTGTCCTTGCATGCAGAAGACTTAAATTAGGAAGCCAATTGTCTTTAATTATTTTTCCAAAGTTTACTTTGGAAAATAATTAAAGTGATATAATTATTTATTGACTTTAAGTGAAAGTGAAATTAGGGTTTTTGCTTTACTTAAAGTTATAAAAGAAAGGTCAATTGGTGGAGAGGACACACACTTGTATTCTGACAGAGATAGGATACAGACAGGGAGAGAAAATCAGACGGAGGATCTAGCTGAGAAGACAAAGGAGCTAACAGATAGGGTGACCGAGCTTTTAGGCAGGAAGAAGACCGCATAGGCCGCACAAGAAACAACTGCAGAGGAGGCCGTACTACCGTTGAAATTATGTATAGTTGTCGTACAAACAGTACAGATTCCATACAACTGTACTGATACGTACCGCACGTGTGGGAGGCCGTACAGTCGAGTAGAGGTGTGCTGGGTTTTAGCTGGGGTTGTCCAGTGATTTTGTCGGGTACTGCTTCGCCAGGTTTGAGTGATTTGCAGTGATTGTAAAAGTTCCATATTTTCTCTATAATAAAATCCATATATGACTGCTACATCGGTTTTCCCATCTTGGGTTTTTTCGAGGGTTTCCATACCCAAAATAATAGTGTCAATATTGTGATGTGATGTTGTGATTTATTTCTCAGTACTTTATATTCCGTTGCATACTTGTAAAAGATATTCATGTGTGGTTATCAGTAGAAATTTTTAATACACTGTTTAGCCCTAGTTTGAATATTAAAGGAAAATTTACATGGTATCAGAGCTCTGGTGCGCTAACGCTGAGAGATTTGTAGCAACAGTGATAGATCGGGGGCAGATCTATTGAAGGCACAAACCTAGATTGCAGATCTAGGGTTTGATCGGTACACTTCAGTATGGCTGTGCAATTGAGAGTTGAGGATAGACTCCAGGGTGCTCATAACTTTCCTACATGGAAAGAAAGGATCACAAGGATCCTAGATGTTAGTGATGTAGAGGAGCACATTGACTCCACGAAAGCTAAACACATAGTTCCAATAGAGTTAGTAGCTTGGAAGAAGATTGATTCCAGATCCATGTTGATTATCATGGATGGAGTGAAGGACCATATAGGCCCTCATCTTTCCGGGAAGAGGTCTGTAGCAAAGATGTGGATGGCTTTGGAGAGTCTGTACCAAAGCAAGAATGAGAACCAAAACATGGTGCTACAAGAGAGAATGCATAGTACCAAGATGGCCAAGGGAGAAGGAGTTGTATCGTATCTCACAAAACTCACACAGATCAAGGATGAGCTTGGAGTTGTTGGCTCTAAGACTGAGGATGAGGAGCTAGTTCAGATAGCCCTCAATGGCTTCTCTAAGCCATGGGACACCTTTGTCAAGGGTGTTGTGGCTAAGGAGAAGCTCCCTGATTGGCATAGATTGTGGGATGACTTTGTGTAGGAATAGACCTGCATGGGTCAAGGAGTAGGCTCATCGAGTAGTGCCCCACAGATTGTGGATGAGGAGGCTCTATCCCCGACAGGGAAGAGCAAGAGTAAGGCAAAGAGGAAGAAGGATGGTAAGAAGAACCTTGACGTATCAAAGATCAAGTGTTTTATCTGCCACAAGCAGGGACACTTTGCCTCCTAGTGCCCAGACAGGAAGAAGAGTAACACGTAGATGGTTAGATCTGCAGAGGTGGAGGAGTTCAACAGGAACTTCAATGAGAAGGTTTGCTTGATAGCTTGCACGGAAAGCACCACAGGGATCAACATATGGTACATCGACAGTGGAGCATCTAGTCACATGACTGGACATAAGAGATTCTTCAGAGACTTGTAGGAGGATGGATTAGGTATCCACGTTGAGCTGGGTGATGATGCGTGGTATTAGGTGCAGGGATTTGGCACTGTTTCTTTTCAGAGGGAGTCTAGCAAACCCCTCAGTTTTGCTGATGTGTTATATGTTCCAGGATTGACCGAGAACCTCATATCAGTCTCCACTCTAGAGGACAAGGGATATTAGGTAAAGTTTCGAGGCCATAGATTATATATCAGGCCCAAGGGGTTAGATAGGAGCTTGGATCGGGTGATTGGCATCAGGAACGAGAAAGTGTATAGACTACACTTTGAGCCTGCAAAGGCTCTAGTCAGCAGTAGCAGCAGGTGGGGTGAATTGTGGCATTGGAGGATGGCACACTTACACCATGGAGCATTGAGGCACTTGAGACAGGTCGTCATTGGAGTTCCTCAGGTACAGGAGGAGAAGCATAACCACTGCAAGGGTTGTGCTTTGGGGAAGAACATTAGGAAGCCTTTCCCCCAAAGTGAACACAAGTCTAAGGAGCCCTTGGGTTTGGTGCATTCGGATCTATGCGGACCTATGAGTGTCCATTCATTTAGTGGTTACAGTTACTGCGTAACCTTCATTGATGACATTTGCAGGAAAACCTGGATCTATTTCCTGAAGGCCAAGTCAAAGGTCTTTGAGAGGTTCCGAGAGTTCAAGACTCTCATGGAGAACCAAACAGGAAAGAAGATTCAGGTGTTGAGGACAGACAACGGGGGTGAGTGCACCTCCAATGAGTTCATGGAGTATTGTTCAGCAGAGGGGATCAAGAAGGAGCAAACTGTGCCCCATACCCCACAAAGAATGGAGTTGCAGAGCGAAAGAAAAGGACTATGGTAGGAGCAGTCAAGGCCATGCTATTTGATTAGGGATTGCCACTATTCCTTTGGGCCGAGGCATACAGGATTGCAGTTTACATTCAGAACAGGTGTCCCCACACAACTTTGGGGAGGAAGACACCCGAGGAGGTCTTCACAGGTACTAGGCTAGACGTGAGTCACATTCACATATTTGGGAGTGTCTGCTATTGTCATGTTCATGCTGACACTAGGAATTAGCTGGACCCTTCTGGAGAGAAGGGGTTACTTGTTGGATACAGCGAGACTTCGAAGGCATATAGAGTATACAAACCTGCTCGCAAGAGGATAATTGTGAGCAGGGATGTCCAGTTCGATGATGACAGGGCCTTGTGCAGATCTATGGACTTACTAGCAGAGTAGCAGCCAACACATGATTCAGGGATCAAGTTGGATGAGCCATACTTACAGGTACAGGTACAGACACAGGGCACAGGTTCTGGTAGTCAGAGGGAGTTAGGTGGACAGGATCCTCCTATTTTTGATGTGGAGGATGAGCAATAACATGTGACGAACATCCAACAACCGCAGCAGGTAGACACTAGGCCAAGGCCTAAGTGGTTCAGGTCCACAGTACACGATTCCAAGCAGGTGGATCTTCCACAAAGATCTTTTAGACGGAGTGTACCACCAAGAGACTCAGTTATATGGCAATGATAACAGAGTTGATTAACTCTGAACCTTCCAGTTTCGAGGAGGTTGCATAACATGAGGCGTGGTAGGAGGCCATGGTTGAGGAGTATGACTCAATTATGAAGAACCAGGTATGGGGGGTTGTGCCAAGACCTGAAGGCAAGAATGTGGTAGGATTTAGGTGGATCTACAAGGTGAAGCATTCAACAGACGGAAGCGTGGAGAAGAACAAGGCATGCTTCGTGGCTAAGGGGTTTTCACAGAAGGAGGGTATTGACTATGAGGAGACCTTCACCTCAGTAGCCAGGTATTCTTCCATTCGAACCATTATCTGTTTAGTAGCAGAGATGGGTGGCGAGTCCATCTGATGGATGTCAAGACTGCCTTCCTCAACGGAGTGATAGAGGAGGTGTATATTGAGCAACCAGAGGGGTTTGATGTGGAGAACAAGGAGACGCATGTATGCAGACTGCTCAAAGCTCTTAATGGGCTCAAGCAGGCACCTCGAGCATGGTACTCGAGGATAGACAACTATCGACAGGAGATGGGATTTGAGCAGAGTGAGGCTGACCACAACTTGTACTTCTTAACAGGTGAGGTGCCTCTCATACTGGATCTCTTTCTTACAGGAGATGAAAGACTGATTGGAGACTGCAAGTCCAACCTTGGAGTGGAGTTTGAGATGAAAGACCTTGGTTTAATGCATTACTTTCTGGGCTTGGAGGTTTGGCAGAGAGATGGAAGCTTCTTCATTGGACAGGGGAAGTATGCAGTAGAGATCTTGAAGAGATTCGAGATGGAGGACTACAATCCTATGGCCATACCTCTAGTTTCCAACTGGAGGAAGATTGATGCATCAGGGTCAGACGGATTTGATCCTACCTTGTATTGTCAGCTTATCAGATCACTTATGTATCTGGTAAACACTCGGCCAGACATCAACTTTGCTGTCAACTCTTTGAGTCAGTTCATGGTAGACCCTCCGAGAGCACATTGGACAACTGCGAAGCACATACTTTGCTGCATCAGATGTACAGTGGAGTATGGGTTGGTTTATGAGCGTAGGGGGAGTGTACAGTTAGCAGGCTTCACAAATGTTGACTGGGCAGGATGTGTAGAGGACAGGAAGAGTACTTCAGGTTGTTGTTTTAGCATTGGGTCAGGGGTTGTCTCTTGGTTCAGCAGGAAGCAGAAGTCCGTTGCATTGAGCTCAGCAGAGTCTGAGTACATGCCAGCCAACATGGCTGCTTGTGAGGGTATGTGGCTGAGGAAGTTACATTCAGGGTTGTTCAAGTGTGAGCTAGAGGCTATAGTAGTTCACTATGACAGTCAAAGTGGCATCAGGCTATCTGAAAATCCAGTGTTCCATGACTGGAGCAAACACATAGACATCAGGTACCACTTCTCGAGAGATTGTCTTCAGAGAGAACCATTCTGTTGGAGTACATACAGACAGATGAGCAGGTGGTAGACATTTTCACCAAGGCACTTTGTAGACACAGTTTTGTGAAGTTCAGGGATAACATGGGGTTGCTACCGAATCCTTTCTTCGTTGAGAGGGAGTGTTAAACTAGCAGCAACAAGGAAGGTCTTCCTACATGCATGTGTCCTTGCATGCAGAAGACTTAAATTTGGAAGCCAATTGTATTTAATTATTTTTCCTAAGTTTACTTTGGAAAATAATTAAAGTGATCTATTTATTTATTGACTTAAAGTGAAACTGAAATTAGGGTTTTCGCTTTACCTAAAGTTATAAAATAAAGGTCAATTGGTAGAGAGGACACACACACACCTGTATTTTGACAGAGACGGGATATAGACAGGGAGAGAAACTTAGACGGAGGATTTAGCCGAGAAGATAGAGGAGTTAACAGACATGGTAACCAAGCTTTTAGGCAGGAAGAAGACCGTACATGAAGTAGCTGCAGAGGAGGCCGTACCATCACACGAAATTTCGAACAACTGCCATACAAACCGTACAATAGCTGTACAAATGTACGGATTCGTACCGACCATGTGGGAGGCCGTACTTCTAGTCCTGCAACTGAGCAGAGGTGTGCTGGGTTTTAGCTGGGGTTGTCCAGTGATTCTGTTGGGTAGTGCTTTGCCAGGTTTGGGTGATTTGCAGTGATTGTAAAAGTTCCATATTTTCTCTTTAATAAAATCCATATCTGACTGCTGCACCGATTTTCCCATCGTGGGTTTTTCTGGTGGTTTCCATACCCAAAATAATAGTGTCAATATTGTGATGTGATGTTGTGATTTATTTCTCATTACTTTATATTCCGCTGCATACTTGTAAAAGTTATTCATGTGTGGTTATCAGTAGAAATTTTGAATACACTGTTTAGCCCTAGTTTGAATATTAAAGGAAAATTTACATGTCCTAACCATCTTCAAGTATAGTAAATTTAAAGAGCATGGCGATTTCATGATTTCTTGCATCAAATTTGGCCTACTCTTCCTTGTCATTTGAGTCTCCCACCTTGCTTTGGAATATTTTGAAGACGGGTGTGCCAAACCCTTCCTAATAGATGATTTGTTGTCTATTGATAGAACTAAGGGGAGAATAGACCCAACCTTTCCAAGACTGCAATTACAGGAGGGAAGTGCATGATGAGATGAAACTAGTGAAGAGGGAGAAGAAGGAGGAGGAGATCATGTGATTGATTCTACGAGGTTGTCTCTTTGTTATTTGGGGACGGGGGAGGGATATCTCCATAAAAAAGATGAAAGAGAAGTTAAAATAGAAATATAACTCATATGTTTGATTGTTAACTTCCATGCTTCTAACTTGGGTTCCCTCCCACTTTGCGCCTCAAATCACCATTAACATGTTCATCACCTCCATGTAATGATCAAAGAGTAAATAAATATGTTGTAATCCTTAACCCTTAAAATTGAATAACAAACAATATCTTACTAGATGCTTACACTCAATTTCATATATCAGAATACCCTTAAGGTAGGGCAACACCAAACATAATCCTTTGTGGAAGGATAAACTCTTATTCACTTGTCTCTTTGAGGAGTCAACTTCCTAATGAGATAGGCTCCAATACATGCTCCATAAGGATGAATCTATCTCTAATTATAATTGGCAAGAGAATCCCTATCATAATCGCTTGCTAACTACCCACTGGACCTTCTTTAATGCGGCCACATTACATTTATTCTATTCTAACTAAATAGTGGGCCCTATTTGATAATGACAAACATAGTGGACCTAATCTACCTTACATTGAATGACCACCATACCTACACTATTATTACTCTAATGGGCCCTTCAACTCCCCATTACACCCCCTTGGAAAAGTGTTGCCCTGAATGCTTGTAGTGAGGATGTACAACCATAAACTAGGGTCTAATGTACAAGCGTTGATCACAATGCAAAAGTAGTTTGAGGAAGGGTTGGTTACAACATTGAAGTAGTATTGGAAGCTTGTCCATAAGTTAGGTTCCCATGTACAAGTAATAACCCCAATTGTGAAGTAGTCGAATAAGCGTTGTCCATAAATTTGTGTCCCATCTCTAGGTGCTCACGTTGACTACCAGTATATGACACATGAGCTTGATGAATGATCATTGATTGGGTATTGTGCTCCATATATGCCCATTAGGGTCATGTGGATCTAATCAAATAGAATTATCCATAGAAAGAAATCAGGGAAAATTTTAAGGATCCATACTTTTCTTGAAGTTTAGAAACATTGGCGAATCTTACAAGTGAATCTTACAAATTTTTAAATTTCCAAAATAAAATGTTTGGTGATATTTTTGTAAAAATATTCAAATTCATAAGGATTTTATATAGTTTTTGGACAATTTTGGCACTGTTTAGAAAAGATAAGAAAATATAATTGTATTAATGTTTGACAAGTGTTTATGATAGTAGGTTAAAGAGTCTGTTGGCTACAATGATGTCAACACAAAGTGGGAGTGCTAAAGCAACTCTTATAGTTATAAGAAATAATATGTAGAAAGCAAAAATGAACTAAACCATGTAGAAACATGCTCTAGGCTCTAAGACGGGAGGTCGCCTAGGAAGAAAGATGAACAATGCAGGCCGATCCGAGATTTGGATTTGGAAGATAGCAATGAGTAATGCAATGCGTGTCTTACAAGCAATTGGATTTGTCTACCCAATAGCATCTGAGGCTGAATGGAAGAAGCTAAAAATAGATGAGTAGATAGAGGAAGTGCTAAAAGGGGAGTTGAACGACGTATTGTGCTGTTGATTGGAGGATTAGTTTTGTCACTATAGTCTGGACGATCTCCGTTGAATGTTGTTGTGAGGTTTGGATTTGCAATGTTGCTGTCTATGTGAAGTGTGGGTGGTCCTTCGACGTTGTGCTGATCTAGGGTTGAGAATTGGGCCACTATTCGTTTGTCTCGTGGTGCCCTCAACAAAAGGGAGTACTGCAAAAAAGGAAGTGATGTGTTGTGTAGAGGTTGGTCTAAGAGGTGGCTTGATGGATTGAGAGCGAAGTTAGGAGGCCTCCTGTAAGTAAAGAGTCAAACCATCTTTGATTTGGGAATCTAAAAAAATTGGAGCCTGGGCCTCTTTGAATAAGCAATGGAACCTCCCTTTGATCTTGTAGTAGATGGGGCACCGAAAAATGAAGTGCTCCTCAGTTTCAATCTCCTGAAGGTGGCAAAGCTGTCAAATCCTTTCCAATCGATCAATTTGGTGATCAACCTATGAGAGCCTAGTCTTATGTGGCCTAGAGGGATGCTAAGTGCGTGCATACAATGGCGAAGGTTGTAGTGTGATCAAATAATGAGTTCATCTCTTAACTCCAAAAAGTGCTCAACATAGAAGGTCATCTTTGGGTGTAAACCGCCTAGAGGGTTAACCCAAGTGATATGAATAAATTGTGTGTAGTCATCCTTGATGATCTGGTTCAACTCATATCTGGTGGAGAGAAGGCATCCATGAGCATCTAGGGAATATCTGAACAGAGGGACCCGATCCATTTGAATGCCTACAGATTCTAGAAGAGTCTAGACCCTCTTGAACCAACGTTGAGCTTGACTTGGAGGACTAGAAGAGGTAATAGTATTTGAGGAACAATAGGCCAAGTACAGGTACTGTCTTGCCCCTTCATCGAGTCGGTGAAGCTCAGGGTTAGATACAAAAAAGACATCAAACTGAACACTATCTCAAGTTGGAAGGGCTGAGTGCCAAACTTCGCCAAGATCATGTGTTGAGGGACTGTCTGTTTGCATCTAATGATGCTTAGGAAGAGAAGGGTCTAGACCCTCTTGACAAAGGCCCAATTCGACTTCAACAAACAAGGCCCTGATAACCCCCAAATTTACCCCTTGGCAATTTGGAGGTTAAGGGCATCACATTCCATTAGGTTGGTATTCAGACAATATTTCCAGGGACAACGTTGTTTGAGCCAGGGTTGGTTCTCACTAAGTTTAGGTATAGGATTGGTTCAATGATGTTTTCTTGATTTAGAGATAGTTAGTTTACAGGTTTCGTCAGGTTTGGGAGAGTCGCTATTTTTGGCAGTACTCCTATATTTAGGAGACAAGGTTTAAATGTTTGCTTGTTAGACATGATTATATCTTTTGCCATCCATGCGAGCTCAGGATTCTAGTGAGCCTTTTTTGGATGACATGCATGATACTTCTATTTTTGGCAGTTACGGTTTGACTTCCATGGCCTTGCATGGCACTATCAGGGGCATGCATGGACATGCATGTTTTTGCATGCTAAGTATTTAAACATTCAAGCAATTTTCTATTTTTAGCAATGGGCCATGCATGCGTGACATGTGGTAGTCTCAGGCGACGACACATGGCAGCTTTGGGTTGTGACATGGGGCAGGTTCAAGTGACAACACGTGGCAGCTTTGATTGTGAAATGTGGCAGGATTTGAGCCCCTACATGAGTTTGCAGTGCTGTGGCAAGCACTTAGTTCACTAAACAGTTTCATGAGTTATCGGAGCGCATGCCTTGGTCAATTGGAGACAACTAGGTCGGTTGCATGGATAAGGGAGTGAGGTGGCATCAAGGTGATTTAATTTGATGTCTGTGTCAATTGACTAAAGTGCCCTCCTTAGTAGACTGAAGTAAGGACCACTTCACATTAGTTCATTTGTAGTTACACTCAGTTTACCTTTACTTCTCTAGTGTGCATGGGCTTCTCTCACTTTACTCAAGATTTAACTCAAAGTATCTTCATTCACTTAACTCAGTGCTTTGACAGCTCACCTCGGCCAACCATTGATATAACTAAAGCACATGATCCTCTCTCTCGGGTTCATTGCTACTCAACTCAAAGATACTCTGAGAAAGACTAGTTTGCATGAATTTTTGAACTATACTCTTAACTAGTCTAACTAAAGTGCATCCTTGGATCACTCTCCACTTCACATCAGTTTGGTTCAATTTCATCTCCATTCTGTTAATGTGCATGGCATCTCCACCTCACTCCTTCATTGAGTTAACTAAAGTGCATGAAGAAAGACTTCACATGGACTAAGCAGATGGTTTACTTCACTCGGCCTCTCACCCAGTCAACAAGGCGCCTACCTATCATCACTCTACTCCTTCATTACATCACTCTGATGTACCTCTTGTTATTCCCGGAGATGTTCCAGACTCTTATGGAACTATACCAAGGCATGATGTAGTGCAATGAGCTCTATTCTGATTTAGAGCTCAATCTTTTTTGACACAGGGTTTTCTTGATTTTATGTAAAATATTGTAGATGTTCAGGACAAAGGATAGGCTGATTTACATGACTTCATGCTTTAGAGGCATTTACCAAGTTTATATTCAGTAATTAGTGTAGTATGAGGTGAATGGAGAAGATTATGGAACAAATTGAAATATGTGAGGTATCCTCAAGGATAAATATCACAATTCTAGGTGACAGAAAAACGTACTGAGCATTTAAGAATCCAGTTGTTTATACACAAGTAATCTAAATTTTGTTGAAGCTCATACAATGGCAGCTAAGACATTCACGGATCAAACAACAATTGAAACCTTCAATTACTATTCAAATAAGACAAACATCTATCAGGAAACAGGTCATGCCATGGATATGGTGAAATAACAGGCTGCTCAAAGCTTTATTTGATATCAAGAAAAATTACATAGTCTGAGAAGGCTTTGGATTTACATAAGAAGACTACAATAACAGAGGAGAGTTGTTATAGGCTGACATAAACTTGAGATATAAATCTCACGGAGCAATTTGACTATACACAACCTGCCTACTCTTGACAAAATGTGATCCTACAGTCTCCAAAGAGTCCCTCCCCAAATAATGCCTGATGAAAATGCTGTTGGAATCTAGATTCTTTTATTACAGCTGTTGGTTGTTTCTTGATACTACCCTTGGTTTAATGGCTGTCTCGAAGTTGCTTTACTGCTTCTTGGTTTGATTTCCTCTTATCTACTGCTCTTAAAACTGCGTTTTCCTTGCGTTGGTTGCGTCCAACTGTCTTCTTCCATTTCGTTTTATTTTTACAACTGACTTACTGCCTTTCCCTTTTCAACCTTGTTGTGGGGAAACTTGCCTTGAGTTTGTCCCGATGTTGATGGTTGCACCTAGGCTGGCAGAATTACTTTGTGATATTTAGGAATGTTATGCCAATTCTTTCCCATAGGGAATTTGTGGGCTCTCATGGCATTTATTGCCATCTTAGCACTTGTAAGGTTTTCATATGGTATGGGTGGTAAGCTTTTGAAGGTGAGCTTCTAGCTAACAGCTAGAACTCATCAGACAATAGTTGAGCTATACTTGTTCCAGTTAGGATTTCCTGGAGACCCTCAAATATATGATCATTGTTCCTCTTATCATTCAGTAATTCCTGATATGTTCCTTGATTATAGAGGTCTCCATTTCCATCCCAAAGGGAGGGGAGTCTTATTGCCAATGCATCCCTGAACATGCCTTTAAATAAGGCAATTTCTGCGATAAGAATGCCCACTTTAGTCTAAGCTCTGTTCAGCAGAGCCATTTTTTGATATGACCTTGTTTGCATCTGTTATCAATTGAGTCCTGTTATTGATCCCCCAATCCTGCAATTGCGTCTTGGTTCTACTGTTTAGGATTTTGACCACACTGCTTGCGATGTTAGGATATGCATCTAGTTTCAGTTGATTATGAATTGAATTTATCCACTGACTACAAACCAACTTCCTTTGAAGAAGCAATTTCTCATGATAAGTGGAAAGAAGCTATGCAGAAAGAATTTGATGCTCTTATCAAGAATGGGACATGGAAGTTGGTGAATCCTCCTTTTGGAACCAAACCAATTGGTTGCAAGTGGGTCTACAATAACAAGCACAAATTTGATGGCTCACTTGACAAGCATGGCGAGATTCGTGGTGAAAGGTTATGCGCAAAAAGAAGGCATTGATTATGATGAGACTTTTGCCCCTATAGCAAATGGGCTACTATTCGTACTCGATTGGCCTTGGTAGCACAAAACATAAGGAAAGATCATCAAATGGATGTAAAGACTGTTTTCTTAAATGGAGACTTGAAAGAGAATGTTTTCATGTCTCAACTTGAAGGTTTTGTTGTGATGGCACAAGAACAGAAGGTATGTAAACTCATCAAATCTTTATATGGCTAACCGAGCATCTTCTGAAGTTAAATTTTAAGCGTTTTAATCTTGATGATGCAATTCTTTTTGTGAAGCAAATTGGAAAAACTGTTGCATATCTAGCGGTTTATGTAGATGATTTGTTGTTGACAGGAAACAATGAAGAGTATATTGCATCCATAAAGAAAGAATTAAAGAAAAGCTTTGAGATGACAATATTTGGGACATCTTCACTTCTACTTGGGCATTGATGAAACTCAAGATTCGAACTACATATTCATCTCCCAAAAGAAGTACATTGGAGAATTATTGAATAAATTCAACATGGCTTAATGTAACCCTCTCTCTACTCCAATGGACATCAAAAGAAGGGAATGAATTTGAGCATGCAACCAAGTATAGACAGCTTGTGGGAAGTCTTATCTACCTTACCATCATCAGACCAAATATTTCATCTGTTGTTGGGATCCTTTCCAGGTTCATGCAAAAACCTTGTGAAGGACATTGGTTTGTTGCAAAAAGTGTTCTAAAGTACTTGAAGGGAACACAAGATTATGGACTCAAATATTTTAAGGTGGATGACTTTAATTTGATTGGATATTTCGATTCAGGCTTTAATGGGGATAAAGTAAGTAGAGTATCAACTTCAGGCTATCTTATGAATCTTGGATCACCAACTATCTCTTGGAGATCATGCAAATAGTCAATTCTAGCAGATTCCACAACAGAGGCAGAGTATGTGGCAGCTGCAAAAGGAACAAAGGAGATTGTCTGGCTAAGGAAAATACTTGAAGATTTGCGGGAGAAACAAGTGAAATCTACTCCTCTTTTGGTTGACAATACTTTTGCAATCAAGTTGGCTAAGAATCCTATATTCCATGATCGAACTAAGCACATAAACACAAAGTAACATTTGATTCGACATCATTTATAGGCCAAGGCTATTCATTTAAGACATTGTTCCACAAGTGAGCAAATTGCAGACATCTTCACCAAAGCACTTGGAAGAGAAAAAATTGAAAAATTCAGAATGATGCTTGGACTCACAAACACCCCTTCATCTTAAAGGGGGGAGGGGGTGAATGTGAACTAGATAATCCTTTGGGGTTATTAGTTAGTTTAATAAATGGTTGATGACAGTTTAATTGTCACAACTATATCTTTAAATGTATTTATATGAACATTCATTCAATAAAATTCATAATTCTTATTGTGGAGTTAATCCGTAAGGTCCTTCAAATATAAGAATAATAATAAGCACTTGGGTTATAACTTATAACTCTTCATTATGCCTTTTCACTTGTGACATGTCAACGTGTTTATATATATTGCCACTAACAAGGCCCTTATTTACATCATTATATCATTATTAAATATGTATTTTTATACACATCTTTGTTTCATATATATACGAGGTTTTTCCTCTCTCCCAATGCCGTATTAAACATGTATTTTTATACACATCTTTGTTGATGTTCATGTTTTGCTTTATCTTATAGATGCTATAGTGGAGTGATCGATTGGATTCCTTAGGAATTGGTGTAGACCACGAGCAACATGATAGGAGGCAAATAAGAGGGAAGTGCAAGTCAAGAACAAATCATAGAAGATGTAGAAGAAGGAGAAGAACTTGGGATTGATTCTAGGAGGTTGTCTTCTAGTCTTCGTTTGGAGGAGTGGGAGAAATAACAACATCACCACACAACAGAACCTTGAAAGACCTGCACACACAAATTGTTGATTTTTGTACCTAGGAAGTTGTTCCCCTAGTGACTTTGTGCCTAAGTCCCTTAGAAGGGAAAAGTGACATGACCCTTGTATTAAATGACTTGAGATGAACATTTAATTTCACTTTAGAGATTAAAGTGAACTTTTGATAATTTTAAATTGGTGGTTGAGTGAAAATAATGAATGGAGAGAAAAAGTGTTTTAATCTCATCCATTGATCTAAACCAATGTGGGCCCTTGGATTAGATGTTCATTCAACTACCCTAATGAGAAATCCAAAAGACAAGGAGATTTAATAAAGGCACATTCATTTTCCTCATTTTTGCTAGTCGTGAGCATTGGAGAGGAAGTTGACCTTCAAGAAGGAGAAGGAGAAGTCGGCTGAGATTGCACAGGAGAGAGAAGACATCCGAGGGCATATTTTTGACTCACCTTACAGTACATTACAATGGCATGGATTTCCATATTTCTGGAACGCAGTTGAAGGAGTCAATCTGCAGCACACATTCCCAGATTCTGGCACGGGTTTTGAGGTAGATATCAGCAATGAAGAGGGCCATACTGCCACACGCTTTCCAGCCTGTAAACATCAGATTTGAGGCACACATTTCGAGACTAGGAGGTGGCATGAAATTCCATGCAGACTGTTTTGTACAGCACACAGTTTGAGGAGAACCATACTGAAAGTACAGTTGGTACAATTTCTGAGTTGCTGGTGCACTATTTTCCAGGCTGAATATTGGCACAAATCACGATATAAGTCTGTAATTTTTATGCTGATATTGAAGACTGCTGTAAAATTTAATTTTAAGAAGAAATAAAGCTCTCTCTCAAACAGGTTTTCTTCTAGTGGGTTTTTCATGGGCAGATTTGCCAAAAATACTGTGTCTGAAATATTTCATGGTGTGCACACTGCATACATTTAATGTTCGGCTTGTGAATAGAGAAGTTCATCTTGTGTTTCCAGTAGTTGTATTGTTTATGTGAAAACAACTCATTTGCATCCCTGAATCTCATTGGGTTGGGCATTAAACAATTCATAAACAGACTGTAAACCACTCTGGGATTGAACCTTAAAAACTTTCGAAAATGATCCGAGAATGGATCCAAACAAATGAATAGTTGTGAGATTCAATACTTGCAATGTGATTCAACAATTTATATAGGCGAGAGATTTCATAAAAGACAATGCAATGTATAGTTATTTAAGACAAAGGATAATAAAATAATGAATTAATCAAGTAAAAAAATAGAATAGTAGAGAGTGTTTGCAGATTTGCCACAACACAAGAGGTCAGCCCACCAACAAAGCAAGCAGTTGTTCGGTGGAAGAAGGAGAGAGCCTAAAAGGATCTCAAGCTTGAGTTGATGGCTTGTCATCCCAAAATGGTTTAAGAATGGTTCGTCAATAGTAAATTGTTTCTTTGCCAGGAAGCAATTGATCCTAGCAGAGAAGGGCAACCCACATCGCTTTTTGTGATGGCAAATGCTCGCTGGAATTTCATAGAACAAGAAGACCAGAATTTGACTTGGCCTCATTGATTGCCAAGATGGATCCTATTCAGAGCCAAAGAATGCAAGAGACTTACACGCTGTAGATGGGAGTGAGTTATGTTCGAAGAATTTGAATCTAGAGATTGCTTAGAGCTGAGTTAGTGAGCAGAATTTTGCACTATGGGAACAAACAAGCCAGAACAAGAGCCAGAGCCACGAGCCATAGCCATAGCCATGTTCTAAAGAAGCAAACAAAAGGCACATTGATTGATAGTTTGGTCCTTTAACCTTTTGGAGACCAAAAAACCTCCCAATTGGAAGGTGTGATCTGAAAATGGATCTGAACTAATGAATGCTTGTAAGATTCAATACCTGCAATATATTTTTGCAATCTATGGGTTAGACAATACATAAAAGACAATGCAATTTATAGTTAAATAAGACAAGGGAGAAGAAAACAATGAATTAATGAAGATACAAAAATAGAATAGGAGAGGAAAGAAAGAGAAACGGGAATTTAAAGGTCATCCCCTTGTCCTTTCCATTACCCCTAGCTCTCCTATATCTCCTTGTAGTTAGATTCACAAAGGGTCTTTTGGCCAAAGAGAGGAGAATACACAAAGGATTCTAGAGAGCCATAAGCAACTTTGTAACCAAAGATTGTTGGAATAGATTGTGCTACCATTAGAATGCTGGTTTTCCCATTTGTGTATAAAATGTAAATAATGTCTTCTTGTGTAATGTTTTCTTTATGTATGATTGTTTTATGGTATTAACTTGTTTCTTTGTTGATTAAAGAGCTCCTTAGTGTAATTAATGGCTTCCAATGAACAATGAGATTGTGTTTGAGAGGGAATTGCAATTAGATTGGTAGATTTACCGTGTTCTTGGTATTTCTATCTATTGGAGGTTCCAACAACCATTTTGTTCCTACCTTCGGATGTTTATAAGGTCCTAGAGATCATTGGTCTCCATTCCCGAGTTGTTGCATTAATATAGGTAGTTGCTAAATTGGTTATTGATTATTTTCTTGTACTGTTGGACATTCTATACTTGGCTTCTTTTCCTCTCTCCCAATGATGTATGACCTCCTCTTATTGAGATTTGGATTCATTGTCAAGTGTTTTAAATATTGCTGGGCATTTTCTCATTGACTAAAGGTCACGTGCTCTCTTGGATTGAGTGTTGTCTTTTATTGGGCATTTTGAGTCTTAGAGAGACCGTACAAATTCCCTTCAGTCAACTCTTCCTCTTCAACTAGCCAATTTGCTATGCCAGTAAACAATTCATCTAAATTGTAGGTTGTACTATGGTATTAGAGGTCAATTTGGCCTTTAATTGTTTATTTTCTTCATAGCTAGGTCCTACTCTCTCATTAGGTCGAGAAATGGCTATTCTAGTGGGTGTTTCATTTACTGGTGGACATCTTATATAATGCTAGGTTGTACACTGATCATGTTCCTCATTAGCTGATCAATTTGTCTTACCATCAATTGATTCCTCTTATTTGTCAGGTCGTACGTTCTCCCAATTGGTCAATTGTTTGTTGGCCGTGTCGATTTATCCTCTTATTTCCTTTTTCTCCCATAGTTGGCCATACGTGTTGCCTTGGCCGGGTGACTAATTGGTTCAATTGATAATTGTCTTGTTAGTTTGTGTATTAAATAAATGCCATCTCCCTTTGTGTGTTGAATGGTATAATAGAATTTTGTTCTAGTTATAAACACAAAGTATAGGGGAATGAGTCCATTGTCATTATACAAATGACATTATAATGATTACATGAAGACATACCATCATAGTGTATACTTTGAATTGATTTTTTATAGATGATCGGATACCTATTTGCTTGCTTGTATATTCTTGGTGGATTAGCAATTATGGCCTTTGAATGTGTGAGTACTCTTACAAGTTGCTTGCTTGAATTGTGATTATTTCATGTAATATCTTAACAGTTGTATACATTTAAATGTGGGCTAACCCCTTTACCACTAAAGCGCTCTATGTATTTCATGATATGACACTTGTTATGGTTCATTATGATTGTGACTAGTTACATTTTGTGGAGTGCCCTCTTTGAACACTCATTTGGTGGCTTACACTTGGCACCTTGTAATATTCCCAAAAGTGACATGCATGCAAACCCTAAAAGTGACATGCATGCAAACCCTAAAAAAATGACATGCATGCCATCCCAACATTATTATAATGATGCATGCACTATTTAAGTCTCCCTCTGCATGCATGCAAGTCAACGGCAAATTAGAAGATAAAGTGACATGCATGCAAGTCAACGGCAAATTAGTAAATAAAGTGACCTAATTAGGTCAAAAGATTAGGGTTTTGCGCAGTTGAACTTTATAAATAGAGGAGAAAGCAAGAGGAGACTTGACTTATGATTATTGATTATTTTGGGAGCACTTAGACAGCAGCACAGCAGTTGGGGTTGGAGACGGAGTCTTTAGCTAACAGGATTTCGGCAGTGAAACATCTATCCTAGTCTTATTCCGGGTAAGCCATACTGGTTCACCACTTGTTCTTCATTTCATTCATCAGTTATATCGCACAGGGTAGAGATTGTTGCAGAGGCACGGTGCAGCCGTAAGAGGGGGTTTTCCACCAGAAAGTCCTAATCAGCTATTGGGCCTTCAGATCTCAGTTTCCTTCCAAAACTCAGGCATCATTCCCACCAGCAGCTTCATACTCCGGTACCCAGTGACTATCAGCTCCATCTGAGCTCATCCGAAGGAGTTATCAGCATTTCCAGACCACCAGGGGCATGAGCAGCTGCCTCAGAGAACCAAAACGTTTTCATACTTAGAGGGTTCAGAACTGCAGTATATTCCAGCCAATCTCTCCGGCACAGCAAGGCTATCAGCCTTGCAAATCGGCGGATCCATCGGGCATCTCCTTCCTTGAGGGCATCACCTTTTTCTCTGATTGGGCGTCTTATTGCTGGAGCATTCACCGGAGACAACAGAGATCAGTTCCTCTCCGATCCAGATCTCAGTACTTGCAGACTTTATCTGCAGCAGTTCAGCCAGTTATCAGTGGTAAGTGTGCATTATGTCTCACAAACCCTAACCCTAATTTTTCCTATAAAATAGGGATTTTTGCCTGGCAGTTTGTAAGCCCAGTTGTACCCGCATAATTGTTTAGAAATAGAAAATATCGAGATTTGGGATATTTCACACCTAGGGTTGTTAGGAGGGGCCTGTCCCCTTCCTAGATGATGGAGACTCTCATTCATTGGCATGTGGGACGAGTTAACACATTCTCTCTCACATTTGGACCATTCATCATCACCTTAGACCATTGGCACATGTTCTAGAGGCTTCTTGTGGACATTGGAGCACTTCATTAGAGGGATGTACCACACGTGTGGCTCTTGGGAGAAGTTTGCTTGAGATTTTGGTGGAATGCTCTAGGGTTTTAACCCTCGTATGGACCGTTCCTCCACTTGGCACGAGATTCTTGATGAGCGCTCCCCTCTTGGAGGCATTTACCACTCACTGCCTTGAATCCTATGGGTTATGCAGCTAAAAAATTGATTAAGAGGGAGTTCCCGATATTAACCAATTCATGGATTGAAGGAATTTAAAAGACATAACTAACCAATGAAATACAACAATCTAATAGGTGTTATCTATATTTTAAAGTTACAAGTATTAAAAGGTTTGGGGGATATTAGCTAACTACAAGACCTCAAGTGGATATGAAACTACTTCTGAAGCCTTCTCACACTATATTCATGGATGAATTCGTATGAACTTATTGGGAGTAATCCCTACCTTATCATTGGAAACTATGAACTTTCACATTCACTTCATCCAGATAGGGGGGTATGAAGATGAGAACTCAAGAGAAAACAATCACCAACGATAAGAATCTAAGATCCTTCCCTTCTCCTCACTACCCTTTTTGCCTTTATAGACTAGGCATAGAGATTTGCGATGATAAGATAGCAGCAGAGGTAACCTCCTCTCAGACCTTAAATCTCAACATTCATATCAGTATAGAGGACGGGGATTTATAGCAGCAGATCTCTTGATGAAGTGAGAAAGATGGCACATCATCTCTTTGTTTCCTCGTTACATGTGCCTCTATTCTCATACATAAGCTTGGAGTTAACTAATGCACATGGCGCCGTCCTCACACTTGCAGGCAACACTCCTACTAACTCTAGACTTGGCACATGGTTAGTCTTCAGTTAACTAAGTGTAAGGGACGGCTAGACTAAGGGTTAATCCTTTGTCATGCATGGCGCATTCTTTAAGGCTGAGTTGACTGATTGAGGAATATTCTATCCTACACTTGGCACATTTTCCTTGAGTTTACTCTTGCATGTGTATTACTAATTGAAGTCCTCTCTTGCACATGGCGTTTTAGCTTGGAGTTTACACATACATTTGTATTACTCCTTTGTAAGTTAACTCTTAGAGATGGTGCACTCTTCGATGACTCTTGTAAGCCTTAATTAGGGCGACCTTCTTCACCTTATGTTCATTTAAATCAACCTCATTCTATTATTGAGGCATGGCTGGATTGATGGAGAATTCTCCCTTATTGAGCTTAATAGATATAACACTTGAAGGCTTTCTTGGACATATATTGAGCAATCTCTTCTAAATATGTGGCATTAAACTTGTTGGAGCTTCATGGTTGTAAGTTGTTTTAGGTGTTTTACATGGTCATTTCTATGCTTTGCTGGGGTCACTAGAAGGGTATTGCTACCTCATTGAAGAAGGATGTTTTAAGTTAATCTCTATTCATCCTTTCTTGCATGCTTATTTATACGGGATTATGTGTTGTGTCTTTGCCTTGATTCGAATTGTGCAGCCCTAGACCTTTATTTATAAGGTGCACCCTATAGAGCTGGGAATGAAGTGGATATTTCATTTAATCCCTTTCCCTGTAAACCTTGGTTCACCTTCAATCTACTAAGCGGGGTTTTGCTTAATAATGCGTCCTTCTCTCCCTTAGTAAACATTTGTGCAAGGCTCTCATGAGTTGTTCTCTTTTGACTCCATTTGTCCCTTGTGATTATGGCATTGGTCTCCTTTGGGATCGACTTCCCCTTCCTTCCCATCACTTGTTCAGTCTACTTTCTATATTGCAACCATTTTGCTTAAGGCAACCTCTTCACTTCACCTTGCCCCATCTTGCCTTTGCCTTAATAAACCTACCTTAGGGAATCCCCCGTTGAGTTGGAGAAGAGCTAACTAGAAGTGTAGAGAGGAAGGGTGTGGTGACAGTGGCCTTTCCCTCTTGAGCCCCCCTGGGCTAGTGTGTCTCTTTTGGGCTTTAACTTACAGATGCAAGCATTGTAGGGGTAACAACTCTTAAGGGTTAAAAAAATAGATTAAAAAGGGGCCAAGTCGAATGGTCTTCATGAGAATCTCTCCCATTGATTCATCATACTTATAGAAAGAGTGAAATAGTCTCCAAGCAACATATAAACTAGCAAGAGCAACATTTGTTGTTTTCTTGCAAGGTGGATCCTAGATTAGGAAGAGCGAAAACCTGAAAATCAATATTTGAGGGACAAAATTATTGGAGTATCATGTGGAAGATAATGAATTAGGTCACAAGAATTATGTATGCAAGGGATAAGCATTTGAAAACCACTATAGTAGCGTAGATGATTCTTGAATAGAGAGAAGAAGACCATGTCTAGATGAGTAACTTCTGTGTACCATACTCTAACTTTGTCCTTATTTTGTTGTTTTCTTTTCTCTTCTTCTATTTAATGAAATTGTTGCATTGAATGTAAGCACATATAGTCCCATAGGTTAGTTGGCTTCATGGATGGATTAATAAAGGCCTAGGTTGCGTGAATATGGAAACATGTAGAGATATGACATAAAAAATGACTGTGGAAAATTTTAGAAAATCAAGATACGACACGGCTAGGATATGTCAAGATACACAGATATTTTTTTTCCAAGGAAAAGTTCATGGAAAACCCTCCGAGTACTTCCTCGTGATCCATGAATGGTAAATGGGTTAAACTATTGGTTCTAGTTATGACACCTAACCCCAAGGGAATTAGGAGAGTCAAATTCATGACCTCCCAACTTTGAAAGGTTTCACATCTGGCTCTAGGACCGATGGAGCTAACCATTGAGGTTGTACACACACACATATATACTCGTAGAGCTTGTTGCTTGACCTTTTTTGGCTTGAGGCTGTGTTCAACTTTGTCACTCTATTACATTGCCTTCAGAGCTTTGCCGACTTAGTGAAGGGGTGTGATTGGTACCGTTACTTGACCTATTTCTCTATAGCTTGCATCGCCTCAACTAGCCTTCCAGGCCTTTCTAGATGTTGGTTTATGGGTGTTGCAGAGCTTTTATCATCTGTCGGTATTTTGGTGGATCCTATGTCACATGGTTTGGGTTCGGGGTCAGGTTCGACAAGGTTGAAGTTCGATATGAGGTTCGACATTAGGTTCGACAATATACATGTTTTCAAAATATAAATATTTAAATTTTATAAATTAACCTATCAAATATAATTTTATATTCTATAAATAATAACAATTAATACATTTATATATAAAAAATTAATATTTAATATAATAACTTATGCGATATAAAATATTTATATTTAATTGTTACTATATAAATTAAAAAACACACATATTTACTATAATCTATATCAACTAGTGTTCCATGGGGACGCGCTTGCCAGGGTCGGGGGCTCGCCCCCTACGCTTCCCACGCCTCGAGGGCTCCATGGGAAGTGTTTCCCAGCGCCCCCCTTTCTGCGAAACTTGGGGAAACGCAGGTCTAGGAGTTTCTCGGATTGGGGGGCTCCCACACGCCCCCTCCTGAAAATGGGGGGCTTCGACATGCCCCCACTGCCCTTGATTTTTAAAATTTTTTTACTTAAAAAAGAAATGATTCATCTTAAATTTTAGGCTTTTACACTAAATGGTCATTTTAAAATGAAATAGAAACAANCCGTCCTAGAAACTTGGTGGAACACTGATATTAACCTTATACCCAAATTAAATTACACACTTTCAATAGCGTTTACAAATAAATAAATGACGGGCATATTGCCATAGACAATGCCATACTCGTCTTATTGGAATACCTATCGAGCACATTGCCATAGACAATGCGTATGCACTGGGAGGCCACAGGGTTATTCGACGACTAACCTCTATTGATCAAATGACTTCCCAAACTTATCAGGATACCCTTTGTGATTCAGAATATTGGCACAGAGAAAGCATCGGCATTGGCAAGATGATTCGATGGGTAAACCTAGATTGATTCAGACACATTTTGACTTATCGAAATATACATCAAAGTAATCCTGGCTACAACCCACCAAAATATTTTTTAAAATGTCCCTGCAAATTCTCGGGCATAGAAGAATACCGAACATAATATATGCATTGCCATCGAAACAGAAATATGGAATACCAACTAACCGAACCTCAACCCAAACTTTAACGAATTTCCTTTTTTCTTAAGGTTCGCTGAATTTTGAACTTCAGGGTTCAAGTTCGGTGAACCTTGTGACATAAGGTGGATCGCCTTCCTTTTTTCAGGTACTCCTTGGATGTGCCTGGCTTCCTCCTACCTACCAGGCATGAGTTGAACATAATCACTAGAGATGACATTTATAGACAATTTGTGTAGGTTACTTGGATAAATCCTTGGGGGGGTTACGTCCCAAGATGGCCTTCTATGCTACGCACTTCTTGGATCTGAGGGATGGTCTCATTGTTTGACCCCCTTACACATTACACCATTGGGCACATGCTCTTTGTATTCCTTTAGGCTAGTTCAGAGTGGGCTCTCATAGTCTGTTGGTAGAATCAAGTCACCAACTCGATTGATCAGATAGGATCTGCTAGGTATGTCACCTTCGAGAGGTTGAGATTGAGGAGCACTTCATCTTTTGACGTTCTATATACTATGAGATTTGCAGGTGATTTCATTGTCTTTTCAGGGACCTTCTTCTCATAGAGCTTCAAACTTTGACTAGATTCTTCAGATACCCCTTTTTTTGATTTTTATAAATTTATTCTACTTTAAGAAAGCAAGAAAATCAAGAGATTTTTGATGATTTTGGTTGTAGAAATTGAATTAGAGATTAGTGCCTTTCAAACCTTGGGCCAATGGGGTGTTGGGATCAAATCTCCTTGAGCTTTGAAGTGTCAACGATTGGCTGGAATTTTCTGCAACAAAGAGTGACAAATTCCTACCAAAACTATTAATATTTCCTATTAATTCCCACCAAAGAAGAGTGCTATTTAAACTCACTCCTCCAATCTAGATCCTAGCTTGCACTCGAGCTTATGCTCCTTGATTTGCAACTTCACCTAAGATTGCTAAGCCACACGACAAACAACAAAACTAACATGCGAAATCTAAAATTGTACTTAAGCAAGACTGCCTCTCTAAGTGAACTAGGAAATATATTTGACAATGATAGAAAAAATAACAAGTTACCGCAACATGTGATCCATTAAGTAGCACTCCACAAAAAAAGAAACCCTAATAGATAAGGAACCTTTGATGCAAAAGATGAAAAGATGTGATAGTATTTCTCTCCAATACTCAACAACAATTGACAAATGAGAAGTGAGTTCTTTTTATAGGAGAAGGATTGAACGTCTTCTACAATAGAATAATAATAAAATGCTAGAACTCTAGATATATCTTAGGGACTCTCCAAGATAGAGTCAACGTATATAAAATATGCTCAACTCGCTAACAAACTCCCAAGAGAGAGGGGGTGCACCTCTAGTCAAGGTCAAGTGGTACAACATATTCTCAAAAAGAGTGGAGCGCTCCTTTAGAAATGGCTTTACAATGACCAAACATAATGACCAAGGACCTAAAGTGAGGCGCTCTTCTCAAATGGTACAAATCCCTACAAGATACAATAAATGAAGTTTAAATACCAAGAGTAGTCCACATGTGTGGTCAAATAATGCCTCAAATGACGTGTTAACTGTTGGAAATGGTCCAAACAATGGTCCAGTTGCATGGAATGAGTCCCAAAGTCCCTTTAGAATCTCCAAGTGTCATCATCCAGATTCCAAACGTCCAAAGTGAAGCACTAGGTCCCAATGTGCCAAGTAAGGGTCCTTATAATTGATGACCCCCTCCAATGTGATATGGGATCATGATGTATGGACCAACAAGTGTAGTGCTCTATGAAATAGTGCCTAATATCCGTCCATTACACCACAAGAAGTTGTAGCATGCGTGCAAAATAATCACTTTAGTCCAACATGATAGTAATACACAAGATATACATTACAAATACAATTTTTCTAATAACTTAAAGATTAATAATTTGTATTCATCAAGACTAACATTGGTGTAACCCTTAGAACCCTTTTACATGTGAGATTCCTAAGTCAACATGCGTAGCTTAACTACCTAAGTTAGGTGAGGGTATATGAAATGAATTACGAATATAGGGAAGAGAAGGGGTCTTTGTGAAATAACAATGATAACAACATAGGAGTGTCAGCCTGTCTTGCTAAGTTGCAAGAAACTTGGGTGTGGTGCTGTTTCACCCCCGAAAACGCGTATGGTACTTGACGGAAAATTGTTTATGTCCGTACGGATTGCGTTTCCTGTATGAGAAACACGTTCGTATGGACGTAAATGTGTTTCCTTCATGTTTCCTCATTTGTACGATGTGTTTCCCATCAAATAAAATCCCGTCACTTAAAAAACTTGCACTTAAAGTCTCTTTCTACCCACGGATTTCAGTAATTAAGGGTTAATACATACAATTTTGAAATAAAATTTAATTCTAGATGCTTCTAATTAGGTTGAAGAAAATTATAAAGGAGAACATCACTTCATTCTCTCCTCACACAAGCGACTTTAGCACTTAGGGCCCAAAATATAGCAGTGGGGCTTTTGTGCAGATTGGGATGTCAATCCAGAATCTACCGACTTGGGCCTCTCTCTTGCTGCACTAAATATTGAGGAACCTAAAAGTGGAATGTTAGAGTTTTAGTGGTTATTCAAGATCTTAAAACATTTAGCATCATAACATCATAACCATGTGCAATAGGATCACTGAAAGATAGACAAGTGCAACACAAAAGAAAGACACACGAATTTTATCTTGGGAAATCCAAACGAGAGAAAACCCAACAACTTCTTCAGTATAGATTCGTCACTTAGTACAATGTCAGACAAAAATAGAAAACCCAAAAATAGGATGTCTTTTGCTGCTTCTTCTTCTTCACCAGTGAACTTGTCTCTCTTCATTGCAGCGAACTTACTTGAGCTTACGATGTGTCCAAATGGGGGAGGGCGCCTCCCTATTTACACTAATCATGTGTGTGACCTTTTGGTCCAATAGGGCCGACTTCTGGACCCTACTGGGTCAACCTATTCCAGGGGTACTAAAAAAATACATTTTATAATATTCTTTTGGGGACTATTGCCTCGACTTATAACGGAGGTTTTACCTTGACTCTTTACATGACCAATTGCAATAATGACATCCCCGAAAGAATGTACACTAAAAATACAATAATAATAATACAAATAATACAATGAAGAATATCTTTCGAAGGTACATTATCGACAACACCTGCTCTTAACAAGGAAGGTATTCTTTTGACACAGTCATCACCACAACTGGACACAATCTCTATACATCATCATTACTGGATCATCATCACTTTGGATCATCGTCGCTCGATCATCATTACTTTGGATCATCATCACTAGATCATCATCACCGGATCATCATCACTCTTGATCATCATCACGGCTACAACGACCCTCATCTCGTCAACCGTTGATTAGTGACATCTCTCGAATCTATACGTCCCCATAAGTTCTACAGAGCCAACCCTTTTTCATGCTAGATGTAGGCTTGGCTTCAACCAAGACTTCATCATCATTTCTACAAGCAAGCCATCAAGTAGGTACAACTAAGGTCGTCATATTACATTGCCTAAGTAATAACCTGCGTCTCCTACTGTCATCCCATCGTGTCCAGGTCATCTCATCATCTCGTATGTCTACATTATGTCCCCAGGACAACCTGTGTCTTCCACCATGTGGAAATTAGCCCAGGAGCATACACGACATCGTCCATATGGAGAGCAGCCCAGGTGCATATCATGTCCACTAGACAACCTGCGTCTCCCACCTAGTGGGTATAGCCCAGGAACATCTACGTCTCCCACCCAATGGGTACAACTCAAATGTATTCAGTCTCTCTATTAGTCAACTTGCGTCTCCCACAAAGTGGGTACAACCCAGGAACATTTGCGTCTCCCACAGAGTGGGAACAACCCAGATGTATTGCGACTCTCTCAGTCAACCTGCATCTCTAGACATGTGGTTACAACCTAGGAGTATCACAGATACATTATGTCCTTTCGAACCACATGCGCCTCCCTCCATGTAGGTACAACCTAGGCATATCCCAGATGCTTTATGACCCGTGGACCATCAGCGTCTCCAGACATGTGGGTACAACCCAAGAGCGTACCAGATGCATTACGTTGTTTCAGACTACTTGCGTCTCCCTCCATGTATGTACAACCCTGATGCACTTGTGTCTTCCGGACATGTCACATCACTCCCTCTTTCGAGGAACATCGATCTGGATAACACCAAGCTTCTTTCTGAAGTACTCAAACTTTACTCTTGCTAACCGCTTGGTCAAAACATTGATTGTCCGCTTGTCTGTCGCCACATACTGGAGCTTCACTGCTCCTGTCTGCACCATATTTGGGATATAGTGATATCGAATCTCAATGTCATCTCTAACTCAACACTGAAAAATCCCATAAGTAGCTTCCAAATCTACACTGCCTCAACTTGTTGAACAAGTTCTACGCTTGTCTTCTTCTTGCTGCACCAAGAAATCATGCCATACCTCAACCTGAAGTAGCACCCTGAAGTGCTCTTCCTAACTGTAGCACTACCATCCCAAACAGAGTCAACATATCCCGAGGTAGATCCTCTAATCTCTCACATATCTGAGGCCATACTCATTTGTACCCTCCAGGTACCTCAACATGTGCTTTGCTACAGCCATGCGAACACGTCTCGACTTCACCATGTACTGGCTCCAAGTATTCATCGCAAAGCATATATCCAACCTCATGCTTGTCATCAACGAATCGATCATCTACCTGTAGACTGTGGCATCAATTGTCTCTGAAGTAGGGTCACACAACAACTTCAAGTTCAATGCCAATGGTGTAGCTATAACCTTGCAATCCAACGTCTCGAACCACTTCAGGATGTCCACCGCATATCTTCCTTGGCTAAGGAAAATCTCCTCTGAATTATGCCACACCTCTAATCCCAAGAATCATGTCAAGATTCTTGAACTATGAGATCTACTGTAGTCACTCCCTCTAAAGCAGAGCACCATCCTCCCTCTGCATATTGTACTCTCTGCATTGGGACATTCTGCACTGGGGTGATAGATAGCTTCCTCTACTGCTGATCTTCTGTATATCCGTTTATGTTATCTCTCAAGGTTAGTGGATACCAAGATCCTCCATATCGAACTTTGTTGAACGTTCTTCTTGCACCCATCTATGAGCTTCTTGTCCTCTGTAGGATTCCATCTTCAACCTTGTAGCAAAGGTTGAGATCTCCATCACTCTAGGTGATCCTCAAGCTCCTCATGTAACTATATGTGCTATCCCATGGGTGCCATGTGGTTCTTTGCTTGATATGCACTTCTACTTTAGTGGAAGTGTTTCTGGTCAATGGAGCATGTCTCACCATAATCTACTCCCTCTTTTTGAGAGAAACCACAAACCTTGCTTTGTATTTCTCGATGCTGCCATTTGCTACATGCTTGATTTTGTAGATCCACTTGGAAGACACTACAGACTTCCCTTTAGATCTCAAAACCTCATCCCAAATAGCATCCTTCAACTCTTTCTTCTCGACTACTTCATAGCTGGAAGGATCTGTATCAATGATGTCACACAATAGTGCCACATAACTGGAGTTTGTCCGAGGCCTCCTACTTTCTCTGGAAGTCCCATATGGAGCATCATACTTTTCTTCATCTTGGATGATCTCTCATGTGCCCAAGCTGGTCTTCTCTTATATGTTCACCTTTTGAGGTGGATCTATAGCTCTTCGTGACTTGGTCATATCTTGATTCTCATATTCTTCTGAATCTCTTTCTTCCATCACAGTGTCTCTGACCTTGGGAGCTTCAGGTTCCTCTTCATGTACTTTGTTCTAGTGAATCTTCTTTGAGTGTTATGGTTGAACTATTGTCACTTGTTCTTCAAAACAAGCCTCATCATTTTTTTCTTGTAGGTGATTGCATACGATCCTTCCTACAAGTCAAATTTAGTTGCATGATCAGAAACTTTTCATATTTTTCAAAACATATTAATAACAACAAATTCTTATGCATACAGATATATGTCACTCAATCATGCAACTATCTTAGCCAATGCTACAACATTCATCATATATGGTAACTTTCTAGATGCATTCCATCTCTACTAGAACATTATTAAGAGTGTGCACTACTTGTAACATGTCAACAAAGAGGTTTTATTCTAGATAAGTAGCAATGGAATGTTGTACAACATCATAGGATACTTACCCATCACATGCAAGTTAGTAGTGCACTGTTCATAAATGCAAACACTCAAACATGCATAATACATTTCCTAAATATGTACACAACTAAACAATATCATTTAAGTAACTAGATATATAGGAAATGACAATTTAAGCTCTTATCTTTGTTTGTTTGGTAGACTCCCTCTTATGATCTTTGTCTCCTTGCAAGAATAGTTGGAGTCTCTAACAATGTGTTTTTATCCAGCATTTGATTCTAAGGACCTATGTTTGTCTTGCTCATGATCGACAGTGCTGAGCAAGTCTTTTATATCATAGATCTGGGTGTCCCTTCTTCATCAATCACAACTGCATCCCTTCCAATGCTGAGATGGATAAGAGGTACTTCCTCATCATGGCTGAATTCTTCTGGATCAAAGTACATGTTCCTTATTACTTGAGGAATCTTCCCTTGTTCTCTTCTTAGCTGGTTCAATGCATCAAACATCTCCTTGGGATTCTTCAAAGATGACACATGCGGGATAAAATGGTCCTTGATGGAATCTGCAACAATCTTCTTGGCTTTGACTAGGTTCTTCTTATGCTTAGCTTTGTCCTCATCTCCCTCTGGATTTGCAGCTTCTCATAGTCTTTCAAGCTAAGTTACCAGAAACATCTAGGAAGGGGAGGGGAAAGGTCGTTCTTTGTTTCGGAAACTGAAACAAAGGGGATACGGCTTGGAAACGCCACTGAAACGTTTCCAAGCTGTATCCAAAAATTAGAAACGTTTCCAGGCCGTTTCCTGAAACGTTTCCAGAGTTTCCAGCCGTTTCCTGAAACGTTTCCAGCAGTTTCCTGGTTTCCTGAAACGTTTCAGCTGCTACAGGGCAAGTTTTTCACTAGAAATATTGATTTTTTGACATGAAAATAAACAAAAAAATAACCCCAAAGGCAAACTATAAGACCCCAACCCTAAATTAAACGTTGAAACTTAGATATAAAGCCTCAAAGCTTATAAATCAAGAGCAAAACCTTAATCCTAAATTGGTGAATGGTAATTTGACATTTTATCTCTCATTGATTTTGTTTCATTGTAAATTTCCAGAATTGATAGAGGCCTACTGTTGGTTCAAAAAATCATTGATATGTGGACATTTTATTGTATCAAATGCTTGTCTACTATAGTGTTGGTTTCACGGCCTAGTGTAGAAGTACAATGACTTTTTTTTTCTTTTCATTTTTTTTGCCAATTCCTCACAACTTGTTTTAAATAAATCCTAATGACTTGCATATGTGATAAAACAACTTGCATATCAAAATTGATACAATGGTAGCTTTAGCCATACAACATAGCGTACTAGATTTATGAAGGGTTACATAAACCAACACATATTTCCAATAATCTTCCAACAAACTTCAGTTTTCTTCTTCTTCTTTTTGAATTAGTATGAACCCTTGACCTATGGTCTTATTTACTCCATTGCTAGTACACTCATATCCCTATCCTTATGTTTTGGAGAGGATTATGACGGTGTGTTGTTTACCCAGTTCTCCATAAGATATGCATGTGATATTTTAAGCTTATTTCAAGCATTTTTTTTAATATAAACCATAAAACATAAACAAGATATCCAAGGAAACTCATTGGTGTCTAGAGATAGTATTATGGCATAGAATGCAATATTGCATGTTATCACAGTCACACCTAAGTTGCACTAAAACACGAGCTCACTTATTTATGCTTGAGTGCTTAATTAATCCCCTTAAAACATGGTTGATTATATCAAATTTGAATATCCAGGTCAGTTGCAAATCATAGACAATCTTGTGACTTTAGGCCCTTTATGAGCCAGTCAGTTAGTTACTTTTTGAACTAATCGGTTGGTCAATTGAATCTCACTTGCCTAGTTGATTGTCTCTTCAGTGAGTGAACCAACCTAAATACAACATAGTTGAGTCATTGGCTTACATAAAAAATTGTGTTTCATCACAAATTTTAATACTTTTCTAGAGGTGTAAACAACGTAATATTTGTTAGATGGTAACATTTGGATACATCCATCCATTAATTTTAGGGTTTGAAATCTATGTTTAGAAGTAGTTGACATTTTCTTGTTTAAATGCTTGCCAGTGGGTGACTTATCTATGGCACTTGAGATAAAAGAATATTGTTTATTCTTTTCCTTGTCGTATCGTATCCTGCATTTTTCAAAATTTGTCTTATCCGTTTCCCTCCTTGTATCCGTATCCGTTCTCGTATCCGTTTCACTGCAACTTAGCTTTCAAGCCATGCTCTTTTATATGAGAAGCACTTCATACTTGTATGCTCAGAAGTTCTCAGCTCCTTCAAGCTTGTGCTCAAGCTTGGTACTGTTTGTCATCATGATAAAGTGAGAACCCCAAATGGAAATAGAGAGAATAACTCTTATCGGTGAGATTGCTTCAATAGGATGCTTGCTTTAGTGCTTTTCTGGAAGACTGCTTTTGGTGGACCTAGGGTTTGATAGAGAAACCCTAATTTTTCAAGTTTGGAATCTTGAAATTTTGTCTAGATAAAAAGATGCACCTCCTTGAGGCGAGTTGCTTAGTGAGGTTCATTTCCAAAATCTGTGGAGGAAAGCTCCAAAAACTTGATGCCCTAGTTCCTTCCCGCAGTGTCCTGCCTTAATTCTGATGTATCTCCGAAATTTCTGCTCCTCATGGTCTGAAACTTCGTCTTGAGGTGGCCTGATCTGTCTTTTTCCAACCCCACATGTTAGAGCAATATTGGATTCACCAAGTGGAACTTATGCTAAGTTTCCCAAGGTGACCTGTTTATGGACTGGTTCATTATAGCGAACTTGTATGGACTTCCAGGTGTCACTGTTTCAACTTTGGGGTCTAAAACTCGCACCACAGAAATTACAATCTGTTCCCTATCTGTAACATCTTACGAAATTCAATTTGGATATTCCTAGACCGATATATAACAATTATCCCTAGGTCCCCTGTTTAACACTGAATTCTGGAAGAGGTAGAAACCCTTTTTTGAAGGGATCATATCTCTTGAAGTATAGCAAATCTGAGGCTTGTTGCCACCTTTCACACACCTCGGGGGAACGTGGCAGAAATTTTCAAGCCACTCGGTGTTTCCTTGGGGGCAAGTCTTGAGTTATGTTTGTCACCTTGTTCTTAACTCCTCCGTTTAGGCCAACTCCTAACAAAGCCAAGGGGGGTAGACCCTATTTAGTTGCTAAGGCTGTTAAGGCTTAGTGTTACGGTGAAGATTAAATTACTTAGGAATTTGATGAAAGTAAATACTAACACAAGATATTGCAATAGGATTTAAATCACAACATAAAAATCAATGTATGATATATCTAAACACATGAAAGCATATGATTGTATAATGTAAAGAACCAGTGCCAAAATGGAGCCCACAGATAAAAATGTGCTGTTGTATTGCTGAAAAAAAGTGTTGCAAGTGCTCGCGGTCAATTTTAAGTTAATGTGGAGATGGATTGATTGACTTATGGCGAAAAGGGGACTTCAGATATACCCGAAGGTACAAGGAGTATGTCCAAAACCATTATCCAATGCAGCTCCTCGCAAGGAATATGTGGGATGGTTGGAGTCTTGGAGACGTGTTCAACACTAAACCAACAAGGGTGTAGCCTAACGGTGTCTTGAGGTTGCTACCCAGTTGTTCCCACTTCCTTTGTGGTTTTTACCACCATAACGGATTGAATCAAGGTGTTGGATTTTCACCTGGGAGATTGATTGGGGCGTGAAAACTAATTAATCTAGTCACCCACGTTGCTTTTGATGCAACCAACTGTTCGGACGAACTGCAGCGACGCAGAGCATACACAACGGAGTCTAAAGGATTTTAAAGATTTTATGAATAGTTTTGTTTGTTAAAAAAACAAAAAGTGACCTCCAAGAATCTCTTTCGGTTTAAGTGAACCTCAATCGGGAAGGAAAGGAGGGGTAGATTTTAGTTATTTTTTATAGTGAAATTAAACATGCAAGAAAATATAAAGAAAGTTATCTAATTAATCCACCACGAATCTCTTTCCCCTTTCGGGTCACTTGGGAAATCGTGGGGTAAGTTGTAGTATTACTTTGAATATGGAATGATAAGATTTTTGTAGTATTAAACAAAGTATACAATCCTATAGATGAATAAAACAAACTAAATTAAAGCAAAAATAAGAAAAAATAAAAAGTGCAACAAAAGGGACACCGATGCAGATCCCCCCTGGGGGGATGGGGAGTGGGCTCGCAAGAGCCTACTCAAGATCTTTTTTATTACTCAGTTACAATGCTTAGAATAAATGCTCTTTGGTCCTTGTTATCTGGGATCCAAAGGCTTAGAACAAATAGAAAAAAGAAGCCCGACTGTGGGGGGAACTTTTGGGAAGCTCCGAATGTCAAAAAATTGTATTTTCGGGCAGAGTTTCCTTCTCTTTTTTTATGGGCCTGCTAAAAACCAGCAAGCAATAATAGTAACAAAGTGCCCAAAAACACTTTGGAAGTGTCCTTGGGATCTTGGCTTGCCTTTGGGAAAGCCAATACAAAGTGCACTTAGATGCTAGATTTACTCTTTAAACTTTAAGGAAGACTACCTATAAACAAGGTAAGTATTTCTTTGTAATGCTTGCAAGGAAAAAGGTAGATTTAAGCTAGAACTCTTTCAAAATGGAAATTTGCATACAAAGAATGAGATCTAAGCTAACAAGATCTTACTAATTAAACCTATGTATGATTTTTACTTTGTAAAATAGATCTAAGCAATAAGATATTGAACGGCAACCAGTTTGAGAAAAATTTAGAATTTGAAGCGGAAGAGGAAGAGATAGTGCTTGTTGCTGGAATAGATTTGCAAAAGAAACTTGTTAGTGAAGCATCGAGGGACACAATCTTCGCAATCTCGTTGGAAAATCAGTGGAATCAATCTTGAATCACAACTCTTCCAATCACGACAAACCTGAAAGCTAGAAGACAAATCCTGCAAACAAACTCATTAAATCTGAAGATACATATGCAAAAAGGATGACATAGCATGAGAAATAATCTTATTTAGCATGCAAATATTAACTCATTCAAACATATGTAGCAAAATAGGAGTAAGTAACCTTACTTACAATGATGTATTCCTATGATTCCAATAATCATTCAGGTAGACAACAATTAAATGCAAAATTTGAAAAAATAGCAGTTCATCTCAAAAGCAGCATGATAGGTGATCTACACATGAAAACCACTCCACAATTTAGCCTCCAAAGCTTCTCTTTTATTCCAACAAAAGAATGATCAATACAATATTACAACAATAGCAAGCTTTTCTCCCTAGCTCTAACTAGCTTGAATGAGAGAAGGAGACTTTATTTATAGCTAGAGAAGGCCCCTGGGGGGCTACCAACACTGAAGATAAACCCAGAGTGTATCTGAGTTGAACTGAGCTTGGACTGAGTTGAAGAGGAGTCACAATGAAGAGGCAATGCCACCTTTCACCTACCAACCACTCAAACCAATCATCAACTGCCAACACAACCACCTAACTTGCATTGGCGTCTTCTTCTCCTTCATGCGTGAGCTTCCCAAATTTGATGTGAAGTGGGTGAGGGTGACGTCACCATATTACACATGCGCTAGCTACTAAGGTTTCAAAATAAAAAAAAATGTAAACATGAAATAAATAAGCCAAAGTTTTAAGATGGAAATGGGTCCACCACTTTTTTCCTATTGCAAGCCTCCACTTGAGTTAGCATGAATCCCTTTCATGGTGTCACCACTTATTAAAACCATGTGCCATACCATATGTCATAACCAAAGTTTAAAAACTTATCACATGGAAAAGGGTTGCATGGTTATGAGGGACCTATGCAATGTCACCCCATACCTTAATGCTTTAATTTTGATTTTGATATTTTGACTTTTCCAAAATTGACTATGGTGCCAAAATGTCGTAATTTAGCATTTAAATGCCATCTTGATGCATTTTTAGTTGAATAATGCTCCACGGAGTGCTCCGGTTGCCCGAATGATATGAAAAGTGGTCCCTGGGGTAAAGAGGACACTCTAATTGTGAAAACGAGCATCCTCACACCAAAAACGGACTTCGTATCTGACTTTTATTACACTTTGAATTTTTTTAATTAAACCATTAAAAAATGGCTTAATTTTGCAGGAAAAAATATTTTTCTCGAAATCAGATGAAACACTACAGGGACCTAGCACATGTCCATACGACTGAATTTGAATGCCTAGCATGTTGAAAAACACTGACACGAAGGCTCTGATAACCTCCTAAGGCCTAACTACCAAGACAACTACCCCAACTTTGGAGGTGTGAGTGAAAAACTTAGAAATTATTAGTCATTTGTTCAACAACCAATAATAATCAAGGGAAATAACACTCTGGGCTAGTCGGCTTGATGCTTAATTCTGGGATGCCGAGCCTTTTATAAAAAATTATCATCCTAGGACATTTTTTACAATTTCCCCAAGGGGGTATGAACATGTGTTACAAAAAAATTGAAAAAAGTTCCCAGAAGAAGCCTGAATGACTTCTGAACTTTGAAGAATGAACACCGGTGTTTATTCGTCTCATCCGGCTCACTTGATACCACCAACTAAGTATGACTTGGTGGGTAACAAGGGTGAAATTCGCACACAAGGTACATCAAGATTTCATCTTCGGCCTGTTAAAGTTTCAGCTCTTGAGCCTTCTCCAAACTCGAATTATAGTGAAAATGCCAAGATGACTAGATTTTGCCTTCTAGGGTTTTTAAGCATAAAACGCTAATCTCCATTAGCTGCAGTTGTAGCAGTGTTTCGATCGCACAAAGACTTCTTTCAGGGTAGCTCTGACACCATGTTAGAGTTTTAATGGTTATTCAAGATCTTAAAACATTTAGCATCATAACATCATAACCATATGCAATAGGATCATTGAAAGATAGACAAGTGCAACACAAAAGAAAGACACAAGAATTTTATCTTGGGAAACCCAAACGAGAGAAAACCCAACAACTTCTTCAGTATAGATCCGCCACTTAGTACAATGTCAGACAAAGATAGAAAACCCAAAGATAAGATGTCTTCTGCTTCTTCTTTTTCTTCTTCACCAGTGAGCTTGTCTTTTTCTTCCTTTGGGCGAACTTGCTCGAGCTTACTGTGTCTCCAAATGGGGGAGGGCACCTCCCTATTTATACTAATCATGTGTGTGACCTTTCGGTCCAACAGGGTCGACTTTTGGACCCTACTGGGCCGACCTATCCTAGTGGAACTCAAAAAATACAATTTACAATTTTCTTTTGGGGACTATTGCCCCGACTTACAACGGAGGTTTTACCTCGACTCTTTACATGACCAATTACAATAATGACATCCTCGAAAGGAGGTACAATAAAAATTCAATATAATACAATAATAATAATACAAATAATACAATGAAGAATATCTTCCGAAGTTACATTATCAACAACATGGAATTGGAAATGCTTCTTTCACTTTACATTTTGTTGTTGAGCATGCTTCTTGTGTTATTTTTGAGGAAGACTATGAAGATGAGGATGACTATTAGTATGTGCTCATGTTTTACTTTTATTTCTATGTTAGTATGTTCATTGTTCATAGCTTGATACATTGTACTTGTAGCCTCATACATAAAGGATAATTTTGGATATATACTGTATAGCCTCGTTTACAAAAGTTGTTTTTGGATATTACTACTTGCATGAATGAAATGATATAGACTTGGGTCCATGAGTAAATTTTGATGTTACATGTATGATTTAGATTTTATCTGTATCATTTATCATTTATTGTTGGCAATGTTGCTTGCAGCTAAATGTAATTAATAATTTATGGTTTATGTTTTATAATAATTTTCCTTGCTTATATATATAAACGAGGAAACATTGGAAACGCAACACCCCCAAATTTTGAAAACGGGGAAACATGGTGTGTGTGTCTATGTGTGTGTATATATACCGTGTTTCCCTGTTTCCACACACACAACGTTTCCTTGTTTCCAAATTTTGGGGGTGTTGCGTTTCCAACGTTTCCTCGTTTCCTCGTTTCGTCCCCGTTTCCCCGTTTCGTGCAACTAAGCTGTCAGGTCTACCCTTAAGTTTCAAGAGTTAGGATTTTTTATTTTTAGATTTTTCTTCCATGTGTGTGCCAAGAAAGATAGATCTCATTCACATTTCATTTGGCCCTTTCATTGGATTAGTCCCTTTTTCTTTTGATGTGGCTTTGATAACTTGGGACAAGGGAACTTGGCTTTTGCAATGGGAAGTATCTGCCATGACATTTTCCTTTGCATTCAACTTGTCAACAACTTCCTTTTTTTTGAGAGTAAAAGACTCTTTTAACTTTGATTTTGAGGCATTAATACATTGGAATAGTAATGAGACCATATGTTGTTACTAATAACATATCATTCACAAAGGGGAAAATGAAGGGAATGAGTGAATTGGTTAACGAAATGAAATATGGCTAGGTAAAAAGTTGTGAAGTGGATGAAATCACATGACATAGTTCACCATTGTACAAATCAACATCGAAATAACACTTATTAAGTAAGAAGGATAACGCCAAGGTTAGACTAAGAGATGAGCAACAATTTAAGTATATAACTCATTATAGAAGCATATATGTAATATATCATGCTAACATGCTGTCATGTCCAGAAACATGCTAAGAGTAAATGAGGGTTGAGAGTTGTCAAATCACTAGAGGATCAAGCGCTGTCTCTAACTAGGCATATTGAGGTGCATGGACCATCTGACAAAAGTGGACCTCTGACCCTAAGCTGCGGGGAATCGCTCCTCCCCCTCAGGAATCACTCTCGATTTGTGCTCCGAGAGGAATCACTCCCGGAATCGCGACTCCTACCGGGAGCGATTTTAGGAATCGCAATTCCCTTAAAAAATTTCGCTCCCTGACTTTTTGGGAATCGCTGAGGGAGCGATTAGGAATCAACGCTCCCGGGCCGATTCCGAAGCTAAAAAAACGCTCCCGAAATCGCTCTCTAAGCGATTCCGCATGATGGAAATTTTTTTCTTGTTTGCAAAAAAAAAGTTTTTTGGTGATTGCCTAGGGTTTAATTAGTATTTATAAACACTATTGGCTTTTATTTGGACTCATTCTTTTCCTCATTTGCTTGTTTTCATTTTTCTTGCCAGGGCTTTGAGTGGCTTTGCTAGTTGTTTGAGAGCAAATTTGTAGGAGCTTGGAAGGGAGATTGGAGGGGAGATTGAAAATTTCTATTTGTGAGAGCTTGGAAGGAAGTTTGAAGGCTTCCATAATGACATTCAACCATCCTTGAAGAGCTAAAGAGGTAGGCTCTACAAACCCAATCTTTGTTTGTTTTTGAAAAAAATATTTCACTATGTTAAAATTTTAAATCTTGTATGTGTTTTTTTCCTACCCTTTCCAATTTCTTCTTCTCTATCATTCTATTGTAGGCAAGAAGTGATTCTCATATTGAATCAACAAGCAGGATGGGTATGTGGTTTTGTTTTTGGTTTCAATTCTTCTCATGATGGTGGTGGTGGGAAGTAGATTTGGTGGTGGCAATGATGAGGATGAAGAGATAGGGAGCCGCACATACCATGGAGAGGATGAGATTGAGAGTGATGAGGGGCCAAAAAAGGACACAACACCTTTGTGGAAGTATGCGACAAGGCTTGGGGGAGGGAGAGGGGGTGGAACCACAAAGTTTACATGCCACCATTGTAATAAAACTTACATAGGTTCATATACCCGTGTGAGAAAGCATTTGTGTGGGATTATGCCATGTGATCAAGGTAAGGCTACTTGAGTCAAAACATATGACAAAGTGTCAAGTAAAGAAAGAAACAAATATAGGATGGAAGAAGAGTCCGCTCAAAACAATTACAAGAGATCAAGGGTCGAATCTAAATCCCCACAGAGAATGTTTAGTGGTGGATTTGGATCATCATCCACCCATGCTAGTGGATTCTTGCCTATGCGAAAAACATTATCAGATTTCCTTGACCTTGGTTGCAGAGATGATGTGGATTCAAAAGTTTACGGGTTTCTCTATGCATGTGGTGTGACATTCAATGTTCTTCGCTCACCCCATTGGCATGAAATGGTACAAGCCATCAATGGTGCCCCTAAAGGATATAGGAGCCTTGGGTATGACAAAGCTAGAACCGTGGGACTTGACAGGGAAAGAGCCAAAATCAATAGTGCTCTTGGAAAGTTTACAAATGATTGGTCGTTATATGGGGTATCCATTGTATATGATGGGTGGACAAATGTTAAAGGCAAGCCATTGATAAATATTCTTGGTGTGTTTGCTAGTGGTGCGGTCTTCCTTTCAGCTCATGACTACTCAGATCGCTACAAGACTGGTATCAATATTGCACAACCTTTACTTGAAACCATTCAAACGATTGGGCCATACAATGTCATTCAAGTCATCACAGATAATGCTGCTAATTGCAAGGCAACAGGAGCAATCATTGAACCTTTTGATGCATGATATTATTAAGATGAAGGACCCTAGTTACCGATGGATTGGTGGCTTGTTCAAGAGAGGTAAGAAAATGATAAAATTTATCACCAATTATAGCATGGCCCACCACATTTTTCGCACTCTAGGTTGGAGCTATTGAAGATTGCGAAGACTATATTTTGGTAGTTACTTCCTCACCTTCAGGAGGATTTTGAAGGTAAGAGAGGCATTGGCTACTATGGTCTCAAGTGATTCATGGCAGGGATTGAAAGACAAAGTTGCAAGATCTGATAGACATGACTTTCAAGAGGTGGAGGACACCATTCTTGATGATCATTTCTGGACACAGGTTAAATATGATCTATAGTTCAACAAGCTCGTTTATAATATGATTTGTTTTGCAGATACAGATCAGCCGGTGATTGGGTAGTTGTATGAGAAAATGGATAACATGCTTGGTCATATCAAAGACATTGTTGAGCAAAGAGATGCAATCTTGTATGACCATATTCATAAACATGTGGTCAAAAGGTGAGATAATTTGAATGTTCCACTCCATGCCCTTGCATATGTCCTTACCCCAAAATATTATTCTCCATCTTGGTTGGCCCAACCTGCACCTGGCGATGGAGTTAGGAAAATACCACACACAGATCCAGAGGTGCAAAATGGGTATATGCTTGCATTAGACAAGTTGGTCCTTGATGAGGAGGAGTGTTCTCAAATATGGAGTGAATTGAGCCAATGCATCAGTGAACATGGAGTCTTTGGTACCTCGCATGCAACCAAAGATCGAGACAGGTTAGATCCTATCCATTGGCGGAACATGTATGGCAGTGGTGCCACATATTTGCATAAATTGGTGGTGAGGGTGCTTTCACAGGTTGTCAATAGTTCTTCTGCAGAGAGGTGTTGGAGCACCTACAACTTCATCCACAACATCAAGAGAAATAGTTTGAATACAGAACGGGCCAAAAGTTTGGTTTATGTGCACTACAACTTGAGGCTGTTGTCCCATTATATGATTATTGTGAAGCGACCAAGAATGATAGAGCTTTTTTGACTTGGGACAACAATCTAGAGGAGGCTAATGTGGAGGATGGAGCCATTGCATTAGAGCACTTGGAGGATGAACTATTGGGTGATCATGAGGGTGATCCGATTTATACATCAGAGATTCCACCCCCAACCACCAGCAGGTTTACAAATGTAGGAGTTTTTCCTTTAGCTTCACAACGTCTGGCAATCCGTGGGGGCCATTCATCTTCTTCTCGTGTTCCACGATCACTTCCAGCAGCTCCTATTCCACCTAGAACACGAGAAAAAAAATAGGAAGTTTCTCGTGGCAAGAGGAAAACCTAGTAGATTAGTAGATAGTATCATAATACTTTGTATTTCATGTTTATTATGGCTTATTTTGTAAACATTATGGCCTACTTTGAAGTTTGAAGTTTGAACTTTAAATTGTTGATTGCATCTTGATTCTTATCATCTTATGATCTTACAACTTTTGGTATTGAATATGATATTATGATGCTTTGTTTCATTTCATAGTTGATGTTATCTGTTAGACTGTTAGAGTTTGTTGATGGCAAATATTATATGTTGAAATTTGAAGATTGATGTTGTTGATGATTGATCATTTGATGACAATGCTACAAGTCATAGCTCCTAGATGATTGATGTTATATGTGACATGTGTATTAATGGTTATATCTATGTTTTCTAAAGCTAATTTGGTATAATACATGTTTTTTTTAAGATATATGCATCAAAATATATAAAAATATATATTATATAAAAAAAGGCTCCTGAAACGATCCCAAATCGGAATCTTTTGAAAATTTCGCTTTTTGCTCCCGCCCTTGCTCCCCGCTCCCAACAGCGTAGCTCTGACCAATGATTTATGAGGAAGCCACAGATCTCATCTCAGGAGTCTCTGATCAAAATCACTCCTGCTGTAAGAGGGGTAACATCCCCAAAGCCCTCAAAATATGTAGTACTTTACATTTTTGTACTTGCCATGTTTTCACTGAACTGAGTCAAACTCTTAGCTCTTATTTCTCACCTATTTTTCCCCAATTCTCAATTTGGTAACTTCGATATAGTAATAGTAATACTACTACTGCTGCTGCTGCTACTAATAATAATAATTTAGTAGACAAAAATTCATTATACAATTCATGGATTTAAAATTTCGAAATAAAGCTGAAAAAAATTTATCATGAAAAGAGGCTCAAACCCTCTATTAAAAACTTGATATGTACAAAATTAGTGTTATCATCCCATTTGTTTTTTTTTAAAGTCTTGTGTTTTCCACTTTAGTGATCCAGATGTCTTGCTTGAAAATAATCCACTTAAAAGGAGCAATACTCTGGCTGAAATGGCTGATACAACATTTCAATAATCTGATATGCCATTGAAACATTTCAACAAGTGTTTCAGAAGCGTGTTTTGGAAGTTGATTCAATAAACACACACTGAGGTCAGGGCTGCATTGGATAACACAAACTTCTATTGGCATCGGTATCAGTCCTCAGGGTAGCTTTTATGCCAAAACCACCTGCTCTCAACTTCAGTCCTTTTTGAGACATGCCAATCTGGTGGGCAGATCATAACGAGAATTGAACCTTGGTGGGATAGCTTAATACTGCATCAATCTCACCAGTGAACCAAGGGGCCACTGACATCTCATGAACATAGTTATGAAAATATAAAGGTACATATGAGTTTAAGATTGAGAAAATAGCGCATCATATATGCTTCCTTTAAAATGCAAATGTTCAGTACCATATAGAAATTGTGGAAGAGATATTTTTTTATTTTCATGTCAAACCTATTACACAGAGACGAGCAGGAACATGTATTTATTTGGTAAAAGATGTTTTTGGTTTTAGATACATAAGATATTTTGTAATTTAACAATAAATGCTAAAAACACATTTGCAATGACATTTCATGCTCGACCAATTTTGCTGAAGGCTTTTGTTATAGCCTTAGGAATCATGGGTGGAGAAAACTGACCTCTGCTATCCCAACATGGCCTGTCTTAAATTAGCATAAGTAAAGCTTGAACTGTTTATCAGCTCTTTATAAGAGAAAATGATCGATTGTGGAAATCACATTTCATTTGTATTACTCTAGAATTCTCATTTGGATAATTGGATTTCTTTTATATCAAGATTGGGCATGTCTTGATATGGGAGACAGTTTCTTGCATCATCCTAGATTTGTTTCCAGTTTGGATATAATCATGCTGTCAAAATATCCTATTATGTAGGATGTTTTCAATTTTTTTATACTATGCCCTTTTACAATCTTAGAAGTTAGAATACCTCAAATTGGCAGTCAAGTCATATGTTTTTTCCATATTCTTATATGGGCGTGTCTTGATATGAGAGACATAGTTGCTTGCATCATCCTAGATTTGTTTCCTGTTTGGATGTAATCATGCTGTAAAAAATATCCTATTTTGTAAGATGTTTTCAGTTTTTTATACTATGCCCTTCTACATTCTGAGAATACCTCAAATTTTCTGTCAAGTCATATGCTTTTGAGTTTTTTCATATTCTGATTTCCCGCTGTAGTCAGGAATTTGTTATAATAATAATAATAATCTATTTTTAAGGTCACCGCCAAGCGAGACACCAATTTGGTGTATGAGAACCCCTTGTTTGTGGGACAAGGGACCCCCCTCTGCGCAGTGATTTAACTGTTAAAGTCTACAGAGGTGTACATGTAAGTTTTTCACAAGTTTCAGCCTCCGGTTTAGAAGTGAAAATATCTCTGTTTATTGACCAACCCAGAAAAATGTAAAGGCTGGAAATAATCAGAATTTTTCAGACTTAAAAACACTGCTGTAACTTCAATCTTTTTCTGGACAGAAAATAAAATAAATGCACATCATTCAACACACAGTACTCAGAATTTTTTGGCCAATGGCCCTAGAAAAACCACAAGGGGAAAACCAGTCAGAGACAGAGAGAGTTTTTATTATTTCAGTAAAATGAACAGCAAGTACAACAGAAGTACAAATTATCTTTGCTGCAATAAATGCACCCAGCTGGTTTTTCATTTTCTGTGCCAAACTGCTTTCTTGAATTTAGTGCCAAACTGAATCTTGAAAACCGTGTCAAACTGTCCTCGAAATCAGTGCCCAACAACCTCGAAATCTGTGCAGCAAATCAGTCTCGATTTCTATGCAGAAAGGTACAGTCCGTATGGACTGTACAGACCTTGAAAACGTGCCATATGGCCTGTGCACGGCCTCGAAAACTGTGCAGGGTACAGCCTATAATAAATGCATTCAACCTTCTTGGTAAATGTGCACTTCCCTTCCTCGTTTTCTGTGCCCACAAATTCGTACTGTACGGCAGCCTCGGGATGTGTGCCAAACAAAAACTCCTTGAAAATCATGCAGCCTGTAACTCAGCTCTCTCGATATTCGTGCCTCCTCTCTCTTCAGCTCACTCTCATCTCAAGAATGAATTAATTTTGCTTTTTCCCTTGCTTTTGTCTGAAACCCTAGGTAGGTGAGAGAGCATCTAATCCAATGGCCGAGATTATATTAGATCTAGGGATGAGAATAAATGCTCCATTTAATTTCTCAAAAAAATTAATTTCCCTCACCAACTTAAATTTATCAAACTTGACTTTAATCTCTAAAGTCACATTAAATGCTCCACTTAAGTCATTTAATGTAAGGGTCACTTTATTTTCCCTTTTAAGTGACTAAGGCTAAAGTCACCTAGGGGAACACTTTCCTAGGTACATTAATCAACAGTACATAGACTACCCCCCTCTGGATTTGAACCTGTGACCCCCTAAGAGGAAACACATGCTCTTAACCATTAGGCCCACTTATTGTTAGTTTTTGTACCTAGGCAGATGTTCCCTAGGTGACTTAATTTTTGCCTAAGTCACTTAAAGAGGGAAAAAGGTGACCCTCACATTAATTGTCACTTAATGAGACTTTATAACCATAAAGTCACTTTTTGATAAATTTAAGTGAGTGAGAGTAATTTTATTTATGAGAAATAAATAAAAGGGATTTTTACTCTCATTGATTCTCATCCGTTGGATTGATTCTTTTTCCACCGTTGGATTAAGATGCCCACTTAGGTTAAACAAAAAGGCTGAGGGAGGCAAAAGGGCATTTACTTTTTCATGTTTTCAGTAGAAGAGAGAGAGCTGAGCAAGGAGGTCGAGTTTGCTTGAGGAGGGCACGATTTTCCAGATTGTTTACTGAAGTGATTTTGGTGAGCAAGGAGGTCGAGACTGCATTTATTATTTGTTTGCACAGAACCTGAGAAGAGTACGGCCTGATTTTGTTTTCTGCTGTACGACTGCATCATTTATTGGCACAAATATCGAGGGAGTACGGCCTGGGTTTTATGCTGTACGGTGCATTAAATTTTGCACAGATTTCGAGGGGTGTACGGCCTGGTTTTTCCTGCTGTACGGTGCATTTAATATTTGCACAAATATCGAGGAAGAGTACGACTGAGTTTCTTCCTGTACGGGCTGCTAATTAATTGCACAGATTTTGAGGAAGGGTACGGCCAGTCTGCTGCTGTACGGACTGCTTTTATTGGCACGAATTCCAAGGAGATGTACGGCCTGTTGCTGCTGTACATTTGCATTTAATTTGGCTCAGAAAAGAAGAAGGGTGTACGGCTGGTTTGCTGAGCACTAATTTCCAGACTCTGAGATAAAGTTTGCTGGTGGAGATAAGTTGTATTTTTCACCATTTTCTGTCCTGTACTTTGCTGAAGAATAATAAAAATCTCTCCTCTCTCTGACTGGTTTTCCCCGTGGGGGTTTTTCCAGGGCTGATTAGCCAAAAATCTCTGAGTCAAATTTATGGTGTGCATGTTTATTTGTTTCAGCCTGTTAGTATTTGGTTTTACTGTGTGTTTAAAATTGTTCGGCAAAATTTTAAGTAGCTTCAAGCCTATGCAAAACCGGCTGAAGTGAAAAACACAAATTGTTCATTTAAACCAGCAAGCAGTAAAACTCAGTTTTTCTACACTTATGCTGTACAGCCATAGTTATATGTCTTGCAGTTGCCATTATTTATTTTGATTGATTGCAAAAAGCCATATTTGGGAATTTGTGCTGGGTTTACTAGAAGCATTGTTTGGATTTTAGAACTTGTAATTAAACTCTGATAATTGGGTTTAATTAGCAGCTATATTTCATCGAAAAACCAGGTTTTTAGTCAATGGAGATTTAAATGTCTGACAATGATTGATTACTACCTTGCACTGTGCAGTGTCACTGAAACCTGAACTTTTTGAGGGATTGCGGTTTGACTTCACAAAGCCTCTCAATCAGAAATCTTCTCTCAGCCATAGGCAATATTTTGCTCCTTGTCATGTTTTCAATATCTGTTTTCTTTCGTTAGAGGAGGAAATTCTTTCTTTCTCTCGAGTTTTCTTGGAACTTTCTAGCAGTATTTTTGAATTGCATATTCTTGTTTTCGCAGTGTTTTCATGGGCTCTGTGGAAGTTCCTTCACAGTCATCAGATGTAATCAAGGTTCCTAGTGCACATTATGAGTTTGGTGCAAACTTCTTGGATCCAAAGGTTGATTGTCAGGATCATGGTTCATATTTTGTAATTTATTTGTTTATTTATTCTCAAGCTGAAATTGATCTCATGCTAGGAGATTAACTATTTTTTTGCAAATGTAAACTTGGACAGGAATTTGAGCAGAGCCAGTTTTACCATTATTTCCAATTTTGTAGGAAATGATAACAAATTAATCTCTTCACAATTTCAGCTAATGCTTGTGGGACGAATACTCACTGACGGGAGGTTGAATGCAAGAGTGAAGGCTGATTTGACTGACAATCTAACTCTCAAAATAAATGCACAGGTCCTTCTTGATACCCACGTGTCTTTCATTTATTACTGTAACACTTTGATTCCTTTTCATTATTCGATTTCCTTCCTTTTTGCCCTTATCTATTTGGTGTGTATTTTTTATACCATATATATATATATAGTTGGAATGGAATTTTTCTATTATTATAATATTATAGACATGGAATAAGTAAGAGACGGTATTTTAATCATCAGAGTTGTTGCTGATTGATCCTGATCATGTTTTGAACAGATTACCAATGAGCCACATTTTTCTCAAGGGATGTTTAACTTCGATTACAAGGTGATGTGTAGTCCTGTAAACTGTTGATTTTAGTTTAGATGATAAACATAAACTCAGGTCCTATAATAGATAATAGGTCAGGTTGCAATTATATAAGTTCATGTGAAATGCTGCAAGAGGTGCATATATCTTGGTCTTTCATTGTAATTTACTGGAAGTCTGTACCATATTGGCAACCAAGGATGATAAAAACAAGATGATCTTGTGATTATGTAGATTTGAGTTTGTCTTCTAGCAGAAAATATACCATGCATTCTGATTGCCCATTCTCTGAAAGACTGTTTGAGCTGTGTTTGTAAAAAAATGTTGTAATATGAGACTTGAAGCTGGATACTCATTCTTACTTAACAAGGTTTGGTACTCTAGAGTCTAGACAAGGCATTGGCAAGAAGGTCCAAAACCATATTTGTTCCCACCATTGATTTGTTCAGCAAGGAAGGCGGATAAAAGAGTGCTGATCAGTCTCTAAGAGCCAAACAAGCTGGAGTGATGTATTATTCTTTAAAGTGTACACTGTATATGCAACATCAAAGTTAAAAGATATTGGAAGAATTTTACACACCTAAGAATAAGGATCACTTGTATAGTGCCTCTATGGCTTCTGACAACTTAGCCTTTCTCAATTTTTGACTAATCATTCATCTATCTCCAGTTGAGGGGAGTGAGATAGGTAAACTTTATTTCTCTTGGTTCGAATTCTGAAAGTTGTGAAATGTAAATGTTTTTGCCTGTCTAGTAATTGTTTCTCCTCATTCTCATGGAACACTTTGTGTCTCAATTTAGTGGATGAATGATAACTAACATGAAAGATTTCCTAGTAGACATTAAATTGTGTATAAGGAAAGGTTGGCCTAGAATAACTAAATCCGCTGTTTTGTTTTAGAGTTCTTTCACTCTTCAGATCCACTAACTTGGGTATTCTCAGTTTCGAGAGAGGACTTATTGCAGCGACTCAGAAACATTGGCGTCTCGCCGATCCTTTTGACAACCATTATGCGTCTATACAAGTCTGTTCGGGGCCGCCTTCGCACAGCACGAGGGTTATCTGAGTTCATCTGCATCACCATTGGGGTGAAGCAATGTTGCCTACTTTCCCCCACTCTGTTTGGAATCTACATTGACAAGCTGGAAGCCTTCCTCCAGGAGCACACACAGGAAACAGATGGATGCCTCCTTCACCAGGTCTTGATCTCTATCCTGCTTTTCGCTGATGACATTGTACTCCTATCTTCCTCCCAGAAGGTTTGCAAAGACAGCTTGATGCTCTAGTCCTGTTCTGTGAACTTCGGAAATTGACTTGTGAATCTGGGCAAAACAAAGGTTATGATCTTCAATGGGACAAAGAAAACCTCCGACTTTCGTTTCCTATTCAAAGGGGAGGAAGTTGAGATCACCGGTACCTACACTTATTTAGGAGTGCAGTTTTCTAGGCCTTGCTTCAATCTTCGTCCAGCCCTCCAGCCTCGAATCAACAAGGGGTACGGGTCTATAGCCCTCCTCGAGAGACAGTGCTTCTGTCACCACTTCCAAGATATCTCATCCAAAATGGACTTGCTAAATACTTTGATCCGCCCCATCGTTTTATATGGATCAAAAATCTGGATCAGAAATTTGGGGGCCCTCCTTACTAGAGTCAGATTGCGCATCGACTGAAAGAGTCCAGATCCTCCTTCTCCGACGTATCATTAGGTGTAAGTAGACAGTGCCACAACACATCATCCTCGCTGAATTTGGAACCCAACCCTTCTGCCTCGAGACAGTTTTTAGATTGGTCTCCTTCATACATCGGATCCGAGGGCTAGTCGACTCTTCAGAAGGTTAGGATAGGTACCCGTATCTAGCTTACTGCTCTGCCCATACTATTGCCAGTGCTACCCACCCAGGCAAGGCCAAGTGTTGGTTCACAGGGGTCTCGAGCCTTCTTGCTTCAGTGGGGATCCAGTTAGATCGTCTTCCCCAGTTCTAGTACTCTCTAGATGCCTCAAGTCACCTTCTACCTATCCGACAAGAGTTGAATAAGATCATCAGAGAAGATATTTACAAGCAGTTTGTTCAGGTCACCTGGATCAATCCTCTAGGAGGATTGCGCCCAAAGATGGCCTTTTATGTTGAACATTTCTTGGAGGTCAGAGACGGGCTCATTGTCTGGCCCAAGTATACGCTTCGTCACTGGATGCATGCCCTTCGGATCCCTCTCAGATAGTTCAGAGTAGGATCACATAGACTCTAGGTAGAGTCAGACCACCAAGTCGATAGATCATATAGGATCTGCCAACTGTGCCACCTACGGGAAGTGGAAACCGAGTCACATTTTATCTTCAGGTGTCCTCTCTACTATGAGATTAGAGGACGCTTTTACTGCTTGTTCAGAGGACCCCAAGCTCTAGCCGCTTTCTTCAGATACACCAATCAGAGATGTTTAGCGCTTTATATTCAGGAGGCTCTTAGGTTTCGAGCCCAGATCCTCCATCCTCCCACTAGACCAGACACCACATAGCGGATTACCGCGTTCTTTGACACGCTACCGGCATCTAGGGGCACCAAGAGATCCACTGATTCTGATATCGACCCTACCACCAGATCAGTAAAGGTTGGGGGCTCTCGACCAACGAGATCTCAGTGGCAGCTCCGCACCAGGTCTCCTTCCAAGAGATGCCCAGGACCATCTAGATCCCACCGACAATATCCTAGAGGGCGACCCACGCCTACCGGCCCCGATTCTGGACAACAAACATTTTTACAGTTCTCTCAGTTTTCTTCGTTCAGCCTTGGATGTTAGAGTACCGGACCTTCCTCGGTCTTTTCGGCTCCTGGATCTTGTCCACCTATGCTCCTTCGCCTCCGTGCAGGACTCCTTGTTTGGTATCGAAGCAGGAACTCTCCCATGCTTCAGCCTAGATCGACTTGATTATCTTTACTTCTGTTTACTTCATTGTTTATATTGTATTTCCTTTCTCTTTAAGGGAGATCGTTTGATCCTCCCATAGGCATAACCTATCATTGTAACCGATAGTCCCGTTGACCTACTTTGTGGTCATTAGTGGACATTAATAAAATTATCTTATCTTATCTTATCTTATCAGCTCATTTGGTTAGTAAAGAGTGGTTTGTCAGTGTGTGTATAACTTCCCATTTCTTGATTTTGAGACTTTTAAGACTAGGCAATGTTTTGGTCCTTGTCACAAATTTTAGTAGAAAGTTCCAAGTTAATGGAGGAACTGCAACCAATCTTCAAAACCTCTGGACTTATTTTCAGTTTGTCCACAACACTGAAGCAGTATCTATTCCTTTTCTGAAACATCACAGGTTTTGTGGACCTTTTCAAAAGAATTCCTATTGAAAGTGATTTTGGCTTAAATCCCCATCGATGAATTTGTTATATTTATTTATCTTGCCTCCCAAATAAATTCCTTTGCATGAAGACATCCAATGAGTAATGACATTAAGTGTAATCAGCTGGTTTAAATGGCATTATTGACTATACTCATTTTTATCTTATAGATTTATTTTACAGCTTATGTATTCACCAACATGCATAAATAGTTTGTCTGAATGTGGGATCTGGTGCTATGCTTCGACTGCTAGCACTACTCAACTATGGCGATGGTAAGGGATCTATATTAACATGGCTGTGAGGTGTTTACACCCACAAAGAAACTATGATTAATGCTTATGAACATAATTAGGCCATGATGAGGGCCACCTTGACCATGAGTAGAGCAGCTACAATCTGACTAGCTGCAATAAATATAGTTAAGGTGTCAGGTTGATAAAAAATTGAAGAATTTAGACAAGAAGAGTGCTTGTGTATTAATTGCTCTTGTCCCGGATTGGTGGCCTTCATTTATTGTCATATAAAGTTGGGAGCTGCAGTTATTAGGGGTAGATTTGACAGCAGAGAGAATTATCTATATATTTATGACCTGATTCTGACACTTGCTACTGACTTAGTGGGGTGAGTGGATTTATTATTTTCTATTTCATTTTCACCAGTTGACTGCATATATAGAGTCTATAAATAGCAGATCATAGTAACTGCCTATTAGACAACAGGTGTGTTGTGTATCATCCTCATGTTTGTGATGGCGGCGATGGAGGAAAGAATATTATGAACTCAGTTTTCAGTTGGTTGGCTGTAGAGATTTTCACATCCAAAGACAAAAGACACGTGTCACAGATAAAGTGATCTGTGATGTGTACCCTATTTGTACAAAGTGGTCCGTGCTTTCTGCTATCATTATGTGTGTGACGTACACTATTACTATATGCCATGAGACTGTTTTTGTTAAGTATAACTTTCATCTGTTGTAACTAAGTCTAACCATTAGGAATATAAAATGTTATGAAGTTGTGCAATGGCATAATGGAGCATTGCAGTGGGTGTGAGAGCTGGCTGAATTTTGATAATTGCATTAATTTAATTTTAACTGTACACTGAATGTGGAAACTCTAGATGTCATTTCTTGGTTTGAGATCTTGGTGATTGCCTACATCATTTTCTTTCTTCTATAAAATTGAAAAAGGTGATCAGTCCTTTGACATTAATGAATTCTACTAACATGGAAAGGAAATTTTGTATATTGATAGTTTCAGATCTATCATTTCTACAGCAGTGAATGTCCTGTTAAATTATGGCAAATGCTTACTGGCCTTGTTTTTTATCCAGGGTAAAGATTTCAGAAGCCAAATTCAACTTGGAAACAATGCTTTCTATGGTGCAAATTACATCCAGGTAAATTTTTTGTTTGTTTGTTTTGATATTTTATCTCTCTCCTTTGTTTTCCATGTATTTTTGGGCTCTCCAAGGGACATATTTGAAGGTTTTGGTATATCATACAACACTTAGGGGTACAGGCTCATATGCAAACAATTTATACTTTTTTAGGATGGAAATTCCCTTGTAACCCTGTTGTTAGAACTTAGATTGCTGTAACTCTCTTTTTTCCATGAAGTGATATATGATGCATCTAAGAAAATCCCGACACTTGAATCTGTTGAAAAATAGGAATGCAAATAGATGGTAGATGTCTATAAATTCAAACAGAGTCATTTCATAAAATCACCTTTAGGTAGGTACTGAAACCTACCTGGGCTAACTACTATCATTAATGACACCTTATTAAACTATTTGGTCACTTCAACACTGTGTTACTGGATCCGTGGGGGTCAGGTCCTGGATCTGCGGATCTGGGGTTCTGATCCGGATCTGAATCTGGATCTGCTAGCTGCATGGTTCCGTTGAATTCTGGAAATGGATCTTGCAGAGGAGAAACTGATCCCTGGAGACACAGATCCCGTGGAGGAGGAACGCATCAACCCAGCAGATGTAATTCACATGAATTTGCTAGTCAACCTAGCCGCTCTTTAATAATTAATTTTCCGTGTATTGTTTTATGGCCGTGGTAGGAAATGCTGTAGAGTCTACTCTGTGATTGCATGTGATGTGTATAGTGTGGATTCTGTGGTGGTATCTGCCATCCATTTGCATATTCAGTTGGCTGAAATGGCGTCTATCTTATCTATCGTATGGATGCCGTCTTCTGTAAAAATGATGTCTATCTTATCTTTGTTTTAACTATAGGAAATGCTAGTTCACATTTACTATGAACTCGCTACTATCTGCTATATCAAGAATGTGTATATGTATAATTTTATACAATATAGTATTTTATTATATGAATTATTTATACTAACAGAAAGTTATATATTTGTTCACTATCAACTTAGTATTCAACAAATTAGTGATATATATATATATATATATATATATATATATATATATATAAAGTTTGTTATATACCGAAGAAATAAATTGGATGGTTTATTATGTATCTATAATATATATTAACATAACTATATATTTATAAAATGAATATAAAGCTACGTTACCGGATCCACCACCCCAGTGTGTAGGATCCACAGATCCACGGATCCGATACGTATCCAGATCGGATCCTCCGTCATGGAAACGTATCCCATGTAGAAGGAAACGTATCTTGGTCACATGAAACGGATCCTGAAACTTCCAGTGCTTCTATGACCCATTGATCCTCCCCCAAAATTTGTTTTTTAATGAAAAACTTAAAAAACCCTAAACACCTAATAGCTAAAAGCATAAACCCCATTCCTGCTCAAGGTCTGATCTATCCTTATTGTTGATGTATTTGTAACTTCGGAAGATATTCTGATGTATATTATCATTGTATATTGTTGTACCCCCATTGGGGATGTGTGTTACCCCTTTACAGGATGTCTAAATTGTGTCTAGACCTCGAGGTACAACCTTCGTTGTAAGTCGGGGCAAAAGTCCCCAATGTAACATCATTTAATATGTACTTGTAGTTTCTCTAGGAGAAGTGGGCCCCATGTGAGATGACATGTAGGCTCGAATGTTATATTTGGTCAGTGACTTGAAAGGGTATAAATAGGGAGGTGATCTCCCTCATTTATACAGACCTCATACGCTCTCAAGTGTGCATGAGAGAAAGAGATAGTTAGAGGAGGAGAGATAGATAGCTGCTGAATACTTCTTATTACTGCTTTTGATCATCTTACTATTCTGAAGAAGTTTGCAGGGTTTTCTCCTTTAGGGTTTCCCCGATGAAAATCTGTGTGTCTCGTGTATCTTTTATATATTATGCATTTTGCTGTACTTGTTATTCTTTCTGATAAAGATCCTAGATAGACTAATAAGATCTAAAGAAAAACTAACATGGTATCAGAGCCTCTATGAAAAAAGGCATTGTGTAGCTGCAGGAACTAGGGCTTCCTAGTTGAAGGTGTTCTCTCCACAAATCATAAAGCGAGGAGGGCTAGGCTAACTTCCCTCACTAGGGCACATCTTTTGGTGGTAGCAGTTTCTGAATCAGAGAAGTTTCACCGTGCAGCCGAAATACAACTACAATGGCAACTAATGAAAATTAGGGTTTCATGCTTGAAAACCTTAGAAGACTGAATTTAGTCATCTTCGCACTTTTGCTATAAAGTGAGATTGGAGAAGGCTCAGAATCCGAAACTTTTATAGGCTGAATAGAAATTCTTGCTGTACATTGTGTAAAAGTTTCAACCTCAGATTCACTATACTTCAAGGGATATGGTTCCTCCAAATCAAGGTTCTAGCCTCCTCCAGATTCCAGTGATAAACATGTGACCTGGGGAGATTTGCTATATCTCGGACTAGGAAGGTCCAAACGAAATTTCGCAAGATGTTTCAGGTAGGGCACAGACTGTAGTTTCTGTGGTACGCTTTTCAGACCCAGAATGTCAAACCGTGACACGTGGAAGTCCGTACAAGTTCGCTATGCTGAACAGTCCCCAAAACAGTCACCTTGGGAAACTCAACATAAGTCCCACTTGGAGAATCCATTTCTGCTCTAACCTGTGGGGTTGGAAAGAGGACATATCAGGCTATCTTAGTGCAAAGTTTCATACTATAAGGAGACAAAACTTCGGATATACATTAGAATCAATATCAGACATTTCTGCAAAAGAAATTGGAAAACTAGGGCTTCCTATTCCGAGAGTTTCCCACCACTGTTTTCAGAAAAGGTGTACATTGGACAACTCGCCTTGAAGAGGACTATCTTTTTGTCCAATCAAAAGTTTGAAATTCCAAGTTTGGAAAATTAGGGTTTCTCTCACAAACCCTAGATCAGCCAGCTCCAAAACCAGGTCAGACACCTCAAATCGATAAGATCTAAATCTTTGCTGTTTCCATTTGAGGTTCTCATTTTAAAATGACTAACCACACCCAACTTGATGACAAGTTTGGTGAAGCTGATAACTTTCGAGTATGGAAGTATAGGACCTCCCTGATCCTTAAAGAAAATGATTTGGATCAGTATTTCAATTAGGAAGTTCTAAGAGCTTGAGGGAGATGAGGCTAAGGCTAGATCCAAGAGAGTCATTGCAGATTCTATTAAAGATCATCTCATCCCTCATGTGTCATCCTTGAAGACACCAAAAGGAAGTGTTAAATGCTATGGCGAAGCAAGAAGAATAAGAGATTGTTATAACCACCTTGAATGGCTTGCCAAGATCATGGGATTCATTCATTTGAGGAATGCGTGCCAGAAGGAAGTTGATTACCTTCAGCAGACTCTGGGAAGAGTGCACACAAGAAGAAGCTCGACTCATAATAAGAGAAGAGAAGATGGGAGCAACTAAAGATCAAGCGCTCACGATTCAAAGAAGATCCCTCAAGCGATGATTAATATGAAGAACTCAATTCTTGAAGAACCTCTTATCCATCTTAGCATTTGGATAAGAAATGTTGATGTTATGAATGAAGAAGATGATGAAGACGAAGGCTCAAATATATGGGTAACTTGAAACTATTTTGTTTGGCATTGTTAATTCCATGATTTCTAATCTATGTTGCACGGGGACTCGCCCCCCCCAAAATTTTGGGTGTTCCTGCGTTCCGAGGACTTTGGAACTCCTCGGAAACGTCCCCAATTCATCGGGGACTCCGTTGGGGACTTTGGGACTTTTGAGTCGTACCCTAAATGTACCCGTAAAAATTGAGGACTTCTCAAAAACGTCCCTCAACTTACATAATTAAAATTAGAAAAAACAAAAAATTAAAAATTTCAATTAAAAACCTAACTTAAACCTCCCCCAATTCCTATAACTTGCACCCCCCTCCCATTCTCTCTACTTTATCCTACGTTCCTAACCTACACTCCAACTCACTACGCCCGCATAACCCTATGGTCTACCCATCACTCCAACACTCTAGCACCTGCATAACCCTTTGCTCTATGGTTCTACCCATCACTCTGCGCGTTGCCACTTGCTAGGTCGGCTCTCGTCTATAGTCCCGTGCACGACTCCCCTATATTTGGCTCCCCTTCTTCCAATCCCACATGCGTCCCTCTCAGCTTGAAGAGCACAACTCGCGGGCCCATCTCGAATCTCTGGTTCTTGGCACATGCTCAAAGTTTGAGTTCACGGCTCAACACAGGTTCACACTCGCAATTAGTTTTCCCTCTCTCAACCACAACACACTGCATAGCACATGTATTTCATATTTGATATCTTACATTTTATTTTTTATTTTTTATTTTTATTTTTTGAAGTAAAAATCTCAGCACATGCTATTATAGTTTTATAAAAAATATAATTTAGTATTTACAAATGTCAAATTACAAATATAAATTTATTTGTTATTTAAATTTCGAAATGATTCATCATTCATGTATACAATGTTGTAAATTTTTGTTACTGTTTTGACTTTCAAGTTTTAAGTTATGGCTTAATAGTTAACTTAGAAGTTATAACTATTGAAAGTTTTTAGTTTTAGATCTTATGCATGTATCTTGAGTCTTTATTATTTCGTTTTGACAATGGACAATACTTTATATTTCCTTATGTAATTTGAATTTTATAACTAGTTCTACTTTTATTTCAATGTTATATATATATATATATATATATAATTGTTGTCCCCTGAAAAAGTGGAGGTGCGGTCTAGATGTCCCAGAAACTTGTCCCCGCATCCCCCGCGTGCCCCCGTCCCCGAGGCCAGTGTAACATAGTTTCTAATGTAATTGAGCTGTTTATAACTTTATTCTTATCATTTTTAGTTTTTTAATGCCAAAATAATAGTGTTGCGGCCTAAAACACACCTCACCATATATAAGTCTCCCAACCGTTTGGTGTGTTCTAGAGGGCACCGATGAGTTTAGAACCCAATGTCACCTCAATTCCTAACTCCTTCGTTTAGACCCCCACTCCCAAAAGGTCAAGGGGGTAGTCCCTACTTGCTAAGTTTCTTTGAAGGGTTTAATTAGGACCTGTAAATTATTAATGTTCCTCTAGTTAAATGTCAAGCAACCATGCATGTGTGCAATAATATAATGACAAGCAAATCCTTCTTTGTACATGAACCAAATACAATTGCAAGAGAAAGATAATCAACTATCACTAAACCAGTTTCTACTTAGTTTGGGTTATGGAGTCACAAACTTGTAAAAAGATATAACAAAATTTGCCAAAATATACAAATTACACAAAACCATTAACTCCCCACAATAATCAAGTAACCACATTTAGCACATGTAAAATACTTAAAGCATAAGGACCAACATGTACGAAATATGCTTGTAAGGGAATGGACCAAATTATAAAGAGGACTATGAAAGCAACTAAAACAAAAGGTTGCGATGTTTTGCAAGTGTTCTTGTAGATTTTAGTTTATTTTATAGTCTTTCTTCAACTTAGGGGATTGATGTTTGTACAAGAAATGCAAAGCTAATTAGTGTGTCTACCTCTAACCCTTATCCCTCAATTGGGAGAAATTGTTGGGTGCTCAACAAATCAGTCCCAAGGACAAGCAGGGTGCTCAACAAGAGGACACTAAGTGCCACGAGACTCCCAACAACCTCTACCCCTCTAGCTCCACAACGAGTCCTTATTTTCTCAATATTGCAATAAATGGTTAAAGTGCCTATTAATCTAGCCAATTCAATCTCTCGCCCTTTCTTGTCACCAAGGATCGGACGAACCGACATGGGGAGTGAATATGGGGCCAAAGTGAGGCAAGTTTGTTTTCACTCTAAACAAACCAAAGAATTAACATTTATGAACAATACAAGCCAACACGATACTGCAAGGGTGGCAAAGCCGAATCACTTGCAAGGTGTGGGCAAATGAAAACGAAAAAGAAATACAAACTAAACTAACCCCAAGCCAATCAAAAGTTTCTTATGCAAGGGTGGGCAAGCCCAACTTTCGTTGCAAGCAATGGATGGCAACCAAAGGGAATTCAAATACAACTTGAAATGCAATAGAAATTCAAGTCCAAGAGACCCTCTTGGACTTACTACAATGACTGAAATTTCAGCGAAAAAAAGAGAGCAAAGAAGTAGAAAAATAATATTTTCACCCTTTCTTGGTGATGGCCTTGAAACTCTTCCTTTATGGTAGCCTTTGCACCCTTCTACGGCCGAAATTTGGCAGAGTTTCTTGTTGTTTTATCACCAACCTGCTAAAAACCAACAAACATAAAATCATAGAATATGCCCAAAACCACTTTGGGGCAGTTTGAATGTTAGTGAAAAATATATACAAAGTTTCTACAAAATTGCGAAGTAAATAACTTCAAATAAAATTGAGTATATGAGAGGCTAACTTAACTTTAAAACATTCAACAAACTAAAATTAATATGCAGAAATTTATATGTGAGAAGGAGAAATTTTGCCCTTTGCTCTTCAAGATTTGAAAAAATGGGGCATCCAACCAAGGAATCCCACTCTTCAATTCAAATAACCTGCAACTTAAGAGGTCTTTGCTACACAACTAAAAGAGGGTTAGATTCATATAATGAGCAAAGAAATGATAAACTTCAACCGAGAAAATCTATGAAATTCTTTACTACAAAAACAAAACTCATATAATCTATGGCAAATAAATTACCATAAACCTCACCAAAGCAAAGAAGTTTGCTTCCTTGGCCTCCTAAACTACGTTGGGGTAGAGCACCCCCCCCTCCCCCCTCGCCCTTGCTTCAGAAGCTCGCTTCCGAGTGAATTGTTGGCAAAGCGTTCTCAAAGTGCGCTTTACATTCGCTCCTGTTCATTCCTGTTTTGGTAGAGCGCGATCCTGTGTATAATGAGTTGCTCCTTTCCCATGTCCTGGAGCAATGAGGGAGGGATCAGGAGGGTTCGCTCCCTGAATGCTTCGTCATCGCTTCGACGATTTAAAAATCCCTCCCAATGTTCCGAATTTGCTTTGGCGTCAAACCCGCGGATTGAGGAGAGAAAACCATTTTTTTTTCCTTTTTGTAGGGGTTTGCTTGGGCTTTAAAGCACCCCCCAACCTTATTTGACTTTATTGTTGCCATTTGATTCATGTTTGCAAGAGTTTGTGGAGCTTGGAGTGAATTTGGAGATTTGGTGAAGAATTTGGAGAGCAAGAAGGGAGATTGAAGGGTGCCATTTGCAAGAGCTTGGAGGGGAGATTGAACGCTGCCATAGGATTCAACCACCATTGGAGAGCCAAAGAGGTAGGCTCTAAACTCATTCTTGTTTGTTTTCCATATAAACTTGTATTTGTTTATGGCTTGAATGTGTGTAGGTTTTCTTCTCCTACTCTTTCCAATTCCTTCTTTCTCATTCCATTGCAGGCAAAGAGTTATTCTCTAAATCTCTACAAACTGCAAGCATGGTGATGGGTATGTCAATCACAATGTGGTTTGTCCTTTTGGTTCCATTGTTTATTATGACGGTGTTGATTGGAAACCAGAGGAGAAATGATGAAGAGGATGAAGAAGTGGGTAGTGGCAAATATCAAGGAGAGGTGGGAGAGGAAGAAGAGGATGAGGAAAATGATAGTGATGGAAAGAAAACCGAATATAATTAAACACCCTTGTGGAAATATGTCACAAAGCTTGGAGGAGGGATAGGGTGTGGAACCACAAAATTTTATATGCACCCATTGTGGAGTAACTTACATAGGTTCATATACCTGTGTGAGAAAGCGCTTATGTGGGGTTATGCCATGGGATGAAAACAAGACTATATGAGTCAAAACTTGTAAACAATTGCCATCAATTGATAGAGCCAAATATAAGAGGGAAGAGGAGGAAGCACAATACCTATCCAAGAAAGCAAGGGTTGAACAGGATAATGCAAGCTCACATAGAACATTCGGTGCTCGATCCCCATCCACCTATGGCGGTGGATTCTCTCTCTTGCATTCGAGGCGTAGAACAATATCAGATTTCCTTGACCAAGGTGGTAAGGATGATGTGGATGCAAAAGTGTTTCGATTTCTCTATTCATGTGGCATACAATTCAATGTTCTTTGCTCACCCTATTGGCATGAAATTGTTGAAGCCATCTGAAGTGCCCCTGTAGGTTAAAGGATCCACGGGTATGACAAATCTAGAACTGTGGAACTTGACATGGAAAAAGCCAAGATCCAAAATGCTTTGGGGTAGTTCACAAATTCTTGGAATGAATATGGGGTATCAATTGTATTTGACGGTTGGACAAATGTAAAGGGAAAGCGATCGATAAATATTCTTGGGGTGTTCGCCAGTGGTGTAGTCTTCCTTTCATGCCATGACTACTTTGATCAGTCCAAGAACAACATCAATATTGTAGAAGCCTTAATTAAAGTCATTGAATCTATTGGGCCATACAATGTAGTCCAGGTCATTACTGATAATGTTGCTAATTGTAAAGCAGCGGGAGCAATCATTGAGGATAGATACCCCAGCATATTTTTGTCCGGGTGTTTGGTTCACACATTGAACCTTTTGATGCATGACATTATTAAGATGAAGGAGAATGATTATAAATGGATTGGTTCATTGTACAAGAAAGACAAGTGCATGATAAGATTTATTATCAGTCATAGCAATGCCCATCACATTCATCATTATTAAGATGAAGGAGAATGACTATAAATGGAATTGTTCATTGTATAAGAAAGACAAGTGCATGATAAGAATTATTACCAATCATAGTAATGCCCATCACATTTTCTGCAGTGACACAAGGTTGGAGCTTTTGAAGCTTGTAAAGATTAGATTTGGTAGCTATTACCTTACCTTCAGGCGCCTTTTGAAGGTAAGGGAGGCATTGGCTAGCATGGTATCAAGTGATTCATGCCAGGTTTTGAAAGACAAGGCTACATCCACATCTGAGAGGCGTGAATTTCAGGAGGTGGAGGACATCGTTCTTGAGGGTCAGTTTTGGGTGAGTATCAGGTATGTGTTGCAATTCACCAAGCCCATTTATAACATGATTCGGTTTGCAGATATTGATCAACCGGTAATTGGGGCGATGTTGAGCAAATGGATAAAATGCTAGGCCAAATAAAAGATATTGTTGAGCCAAAAGATGCCATCTTGTATGAGCATATTCAAAAACATGTGGTCAACAGGCGGGATAAACTTAATGTTCCACTCCATGCCTTAGATTATGTCCTTACACCAAAATATTATTCTCTATCTTGGTTGGCCAAACCAACACCTGGGGGTGGAGTCAAGAGAAAACCCCACACAGATTCACACGTACAAGCTAGGTACATGCAAGTTATAGACAAGTTGGTCCCTAATGAAGAGGATAGTGCCATATTGCGTGCTTAATTGAGCAAATACCTTAGTCAACATGGGGTGTTTGTTGATATAAGTTGTCATTGATGCCAACATGTCTTGGTGCCCCTTGAGGAGCCCTTGAGGGTCAATGTCTAAGGAGACGTTTTGACCTTGTCCAAGCCCAAGTCTGAAGCCCTTGGAGCCCTTCGGACATTGCCAAAAACCCAATACACCTTGTAGAGTGTTTGAGTACCCCTAACTCGTTTTATGGTTCCCCAGTTGTTTCTTTGGGTTCCCCAATACCACAACTTATGCCTCAGTCCCCTAGAAAACTGTCCTTGGTGGGTTGAAGAAGTTACAAGAGTCCAAATGACCCTTTCAGTGGTCATTTTCATTTTATTGAGGTCATGTTACCCTAGGAGAAGACTAGGCACCCCCACACCTTGATGGTCGTGTTTATGAAGCATGTGGCAACCTTGTTGACCTAATACCTTTGGTCCCTAAGCTTACCATCTACCCTATGATGTATGCCTTGCCCCTAAAACACTAATAATACCCTAATGTTGCATTGATGCCTATTATACCTTTACATTAACACTTGAAGCCCTTATCTGATAACCCTTAAACCCACATTCCATTAAACCCTAACCATTTAGTAATGAAGTGTTAAAACAAATAATTAAAATAATAGACTTAAGAATTAAAACATGTTAATAAAACCCTCCTCCAACGTTGGCATATTTTTTATTAAAAATAAATGATTCATCCTCATGAAGTCGACCCCCTTAAAAAGACTTGAATTAAAAACATGATTTAATATCAGAATATTAAAATATTTCAAGTTTAAATAAAACCTTAAATCTACCCTAAGAAGTCGGCCCTAACTATCCCCTCATCAACGCCTACTTAGTGTATTATACATTACGCCTTTGTCACCTTCAAAACATAAACGAATGTACTGTTTTATAAAGAGTTTGGACTGAGGAATTTTTGTTGAGGAAGAGAACAGTTTGCAGCAGCAGAGAAGGATCCCTTTTTCCACTGTAACATTTGTTTTGGAGTGTTTTGACTGAGGATTTTTCGTTGGTTTAAACTCAGGCTACTTAAGCATTCCATGAACCATCTCTTGTTTTGATTGGTAGAGTCACCTTGATGCAGGAGCATCCTGCTCTCCATCCAAGTCCAAGTTCAAAGTATGATCAGGCCTAGAAGGGGTCTTAACTTTTAAGTTCTGAATTGATGGTTTTCGAACTATCACTTTGTAAGTAAATCTATGTAAAATATGTGATTCTAGATAGATGGTGAGTCAATTAGGTGAGTCACTAAGAGGATGAATGAGTCATGTAACAACTCCCTAATTAGTGGTAGCGAGTCATTGGGATAGGATTGAGAGTTACTTAAAATAGATAACAGTTGATGAATTGTAGGAGATTGTTGAGTGTTTGTTTGATCTGAACCAGAATTGGTTTCAGAGTTTTGTTTGTATATATATATGTAAGCCTATGAGGCATAGATATGGTAGACAGGGGATAGAAGACAAAGATAGACAGATAGGAAGGTCAGTAGGGCCTCTAGGAATCAAGTAAGGCCACTTAAAGATGTATCAGGCCTAAGAAGATCAGAACACAGGTTTAGAGACAATTATGAATGTATAGTTTCATTGTGTGGATGAAGAAAAGCCTATTTCGGCTAAATGTCTGTGTGTAAATTCATCTTTGTTTGAATGTGTGGTTTCATGAAATGAATGTTTGATTTATTTCTTGTTAACAACTGATAAGTCATATGTGAAAGATGGCTTCTGAGAGAGAGGAAACAGAGATTGATTGATTGAATCTCTGATCAATCGAAGGGGAGAGTTGGATGAATAATCCGCTTCGGATTTCATGAATTTCTAATGTGTCTGCAAAGTTGTTGAAGATTCAGGGTCTGTAGAGATCGATCACTATAAAGATTGATGAAGAGGAGTTAAGCCTGTACGTGGCTTGGATGATCAAAAGAAAACTTAGATCGACGATGGAGTTTGGATCCGCAAAAACCTAACGGTTAGAAATTAGATCCGCAAAAGAAAACAGATCAACGGTGCAGATCCGTGCCGCAGAAGATAAACGGTTCGGATAGAAGTTGCGGAAAAGGAATTGTGGGAGTGGAATTGCGGAAGTTCAACTTTTGGAAAAGTTGGATCCGCAAACCGCATGTGGAAAGGCCGTTACGGGAGGGAAATTGAGGAAATTCAACTTCTAGAAAAGTTGAATCCGCAACACGCAATTGCAGAAACAGAGTTGTAGAGACTCTATTGCGGAAACAGAGTTGCGGGAACATAGTTACGGAAGCTCTGTTGCGGAGAAGGAACTTGCGGAAACTTGTTTGTGGAATTGAACTTGCGGAGATAGCATCAAGGAAGGACTTCGCCGAACAACTAATTTTAGAGGTTCTGCTTAACTTAGAACCTAATTTCTTTTGGGAAGGCTGATTCGAATTGGTTTACTGGTTCAGTTGGGTGATAAGAGCCAGTATTCTGGTTCGGGTTGGCATCACACCTCTCTGACTAGTCTTGCACCAAACAACAGTAAGTTAAGATCTCAATATACCATGTTGATTTTTTTGCAACTTCTTGTATCTACTTAAGTTATTGGCTGTCAAATATGCAATCCACGTAAGACTGTAATAAGATGTGAATTCAGATTTATTAATTACAGACCTATATGTCAATTCGATCTAACCTACAACACTACCTTTTGACCATCCTTTTGAACGATTTTTCATTGACTGGAAAACCTTGACAAGTTGATTGTGTTTGACCTGAGGTTGGTTTGAAGTATATTATTTGGCAAGTTATCTTAGCCCTGTGCTGCAAGTTGTCAAAATTTGTGTTGACAGGTCTGGACTGAAATGTCTCCTCCAAGTTTGATTTGACAGTACTTGCTTATAAGCTGGTTTGGTAATTGTGTGTGTAAGAGGACTAGCAACTGAATTATCCATTAATAAAGTTAGGTTGATTATTTTGACCGAGTTTGGCAACACCTTCTGCCTAAACTTGACAATGTTAAACATAAACTATAAGTGGATGACATTGACTGTAAGTATTCCTCTTGAATAAACCCTTGGATATGTTCTTGATAGCATATTGATACGTTGAGTTTTCTGAATGAGACCAAGGTTAACTAGTCTGGGTTTGGTGTTTGCGTTGATTGACCGAAGTCAAAGACCTTCTTCTAAGAGTCATAAGGTTGACTGAGAGTAGTTAAGTAATTAAGACTCGTTGTCTTGAGATAGTCCATCCTTTCGGTTAATGCAGAGTTTGATTTGAGCTAATTGATTGTCTTAGGGTTTGTTGGTTGACCATCTTGTTATCTGAAGTTGGTTGGTTAATGTTGTCTGTCAAGCTTTGCTTGACTGAAGTGTTTGTCGAGTCTTGAGGATTGGTTATGGTGTCACTGAGGTATGTAAGATTGGGTGAATAAAGTCATGGTCATGTTGTAATTGTACTATCCTAACCCTATCTTGACCAAGTAAGAAAGTAGGTTACCCATAGATCAATTGTGGCTAGGTATTTGAGTAGTTACATATTTGATTTGGCATAGGTTCAGTTGAGCAAGGATTGGCACAGGTTCTCTTATGTGCAGTTGGTTTGACTCAGACTGGCTGAGTTGTATGAGAAGTTGGTTTGACCCAGGTGGACTGAGTTTGGTGTGCAGACTCAGATTGACTAAATCAATTGATTGATTTGTACAACTTGATTGGACATGTTCAGGTGTGATGCAGTGGTTAGTTGATGAGCAGTGATCAGTTGATGAGCAAGTGATGAGTTGATGAGTAGTGATTAATTGATGAGCAATGATTAGTTCATGAGTAGTGGCAGTGGTTGTGCAATTCAGTACAGATTGTATAGTATAGTATAGGTGTTGATTAGCAAGTCCACATAATCAATGCGGTTGGTGGTTCAGTACTTTAGTTTCTATCTTCTTATCTGGGTGGCAAGACGGGACAAGGAAAGGGGGTTGTAGCCGTAGAAATAGGGAGTTGTAGCTTCCTTCAGCTAGTAGCCTCCTTCGAGTTGTAGCTGGAGAATTGAAGTGATTGTAATAAGGGGGTTGTTGCCTCCTTCCAGTTATTTCTGGAAAACTATTATATAGGCTTCCGTGGTTTTTCCCGAGGACTTGGGTTTCCACGTAAAATCTGGTGTACTGTGTATCATGCTGTGCTTCTTATGTGATGATGATATTATGATGATAATAATGCTGATGATGATATAATGATAATGTGAGAATGCAAATTATTGAATAAGTTGTTAAAAGTGAAAAAGTAATAAAAGCTGTGCACACTGATTCACCACCCCCTCTCAGTAACCGACGTGTCCAACAATGTTCGCTAGTTTGCATTTAAACAAAGATCGAGATAATTTGGTTCCTATCGAGTGGTGGAACATGTATGGCTCCGCCACCACATAGTTGCATAAATTGGCTGTCAAAGTGCTTTCGCAGGTGGTCAACGGTTCTTTTGCAGAGAGGTGTTGGAGCACCTATAGCTTCATCCATAGTGTGAAAATAAACAACCTTTATGAAACCAAGCAACAAGCTTGGTTTTTGTACACTACTTGAGGTTTTTGTCTCAATATTGTGAATGTGCCAAAAGTGATAAAAGATATCTCACTTGGGACAAAAACCTGAAGGAGAACGATTTGGAGGATGGAGCCATGGTTTTAGAGCGCTTGGAATCTGAACTTTTGGGTGATGATGATGGTGAATGTGCAACAACAACAACAACAGAGATGCCACCCCCCTCTAGTAGTAGTGTACGACCTATCCCACATGTACCAGTTTTTCCTCTAGCTTCACAACCTCCATTCTCTCGTGGGGGTCGTGTAGCTATTGGACGTGGTTCATGACTACTTTCACCTACTCAGGATGAGGAGGCTAGCAGTGCTCGTAGATCATGGGAAAAGAAATTAGAAGTTTACCGTGGCAAGAGGAAATATTAGTGCTAGTCTTTTTCTAGTTTTTCATTACTTTGCAAACTGTAACTATTGACTCTTTCATTTATCTATAGTGACTCTATGACTCTATTAAATATTTAAAAAACATTATATGAAACTTGAACCTACGTTTGAATTTCATTTCTTGAAAATTTGCACTATTGACTACATAATAGCATATTATAATTGTTTGAACTTTGGTCATTACTCATTAGTATGTGCTTTGTGAATCATTTCATTTCATGGTTGATCATTTGATGTTGTCTCTTATAGTTTGGTAACTTTTGTTACAAGAGATATGAGTTTGAAACTTTGATGAGTCATGAATCGTGACAAATGTTATATCTTGAAAATCTGAAAATGGTTGATGATTGATCATTTGATGTCAATGCTATAATTTATAACTACTAGAATCTAGATAATTGATGTTATATAGTAACTAGTTTAATCCATGTTTTTATGCTTTTTGAAACTAATTCAACATTCTACATGGTTTTGTTGACATATATGCATCAAAATATATATTATATAAAAAATGCTCCCACCTCTAAAGCTTTTGAAAATTTCGCTTTTCGCTTCGCTCTCGCTTCTCGCTCCTACTCTGCACCCTCGATAGCGTAGCTCCCAAACTTGAGTAGCTACGTGACCATGAAAGCAAATCATTCAATAACACAATGGATCACATGAGTCCTCCTAAAATTTTAATTAGCTAAGACAAATGGCAGAAAATTACAATGGATCAAAAATGGGAGAAAATGAGAGCAAGCAAGAAGATAGTGAGCAAGAGCATCTCAAATTGTAACCAAAATGAGGAGGAGGGGCCTCTTTAAATAGGAAAAAGGTGAGAGGGACCTGTTGTCCGCCGATTGCACACCAGCAGCAAAAATCTTCCGAAAGCTGTCTCCTCACTTGAGAAAGTGGGAGAGGTGTGACCTTGGGGGCAAGCACAGAGCTAGGTACTGTCACCTACTCCTAGCTCCTCCGTTTAGGCTAACTCATAACGAAGCCAAGGGGGGTAGTCCCTAACAAAGAGTTTTCTATGGCTCAATGTTTTAAATTAATTTTTAGATGTTTTTGGATGCGGATGGGTGTTGTTTAGGAGTTACTGTGATTTAAAATGATTAATATTAGGGGGATGATGATTAATCAAAGCAATCCACGTTGCTAACAAGAGATCACACAGATAAGCAAAGATTCCAAACTTATAACTTAAGCATTCAAATATAATCAATTGAAATGGCCCATAGACAGTTGATCAAGATAGAAAATTAATCAAATATAACAAAGGACCAGTGCCTTATGGAGTCAAATAAATGCGTGAAATAAAGTCTAGGAATCAAGCTAGTGAGTATTAGGTTTTGCAAGTGCTCTTGGTAGATTTTAAAAGTTTTTGATAGTGGTCTTGCTTAGAGTGTCAGCAAAAGTTTGTCAAAGCCGAGAGACTCTTCTAAGTTCCCTCCGTTGAAGACATGTTGGGCCCGCCCAGTATCCCAGGCTGGTATCGCCAAGATTGACCAGCTAGCCGAGAATCTAAGACATCGGGAGGTTCCGGCGCCTCTACTAGGAAGGACTTTGGAAGAATCCCTACAACGCCGGTGCGTTGGTTACGGGTTTTTAAGTATTATTAAATTACTCTTGTAGGGTTTAAAGATCCAGTGCCGTTTCTGGGTATTCCGATCTGGGATCGGTCAGAGTATACTCCGGCAAGGAGGGGAGGGAGTTAATTAATTAAAAGGGGTGTGTGTGTTGAAGGTTTTATTAAGTTGATTAATTAAGACTCTTCGATAGAGAGCGCTCTTGACCCTGTCTTATGACAGTGGTTCAAGAGACTTAGCTAATCTAGATGAGACTAATGCAGGGATTATGCAAACCTAGGATGCTCTCCGATAGAGAGTGCTCTTGACTTGTGTTTTTGCAAGTTCAAGAGTCTTACTTAAGAGTTAATTGATTAAACAATGTGAATAAAAAACAAAGATGACTTATTAAACTCTCCGACAGAGAGCACTCTTGATCCACCTTATGGTGTGATTCAAGAGATTTAAGTAGTTGATTTACTTAAAAAGATAAACAATTTAAAAGAGTAATCAAATTAATTAATGAATTAGAAGTGATGGATTAACAATTAATATTCTAAGCATAAGATGCAAATGATAATGAAAACAATCACATTTAATCTAAACATGTAAAAGATGGACGCAACACAATCCTCCCCAAATGGGGGAGGATGGGAGTGGGGACTTAAAAACCCCACTCAAACAAAAGATGCTTTATTAAAATTATACAAATTGCCTTTAGGAATTTAATCCTTGAAAGGACTTTCAAAGGAAAGTATACAACTCTATTATTATTGCAATTTGCGTAAAAAGAAGAGTGATTTAATTTTACTTGGAGTTTTTCTTGAAACTTGCCAAAAGAGAAAATAAGAAGTTTGAATGAGAGCAAAAGAACAAGGCAAAAGAAGGCTGAAATAAAAGGAAGCGGAGGGGAAGAAAGAGGGAAAGCAAAGAGGAAGTCAAAAACACGAAAAGGGAGGAATATGACAGCGAACTAAGAAGTTAAGGGATGAACAAAATTGAAGAAAACGAGACAGCGAACAATGAAATAAGTGGCTGTCATAAAAAGTGCAAAACAGGACAGCGAACCATGAAATAAGCGGCTGTCATAAAAAGTGCAAAACGGGACAGTGAACCATGAAATAAGTGGCTGTTATGAAAAGTGCAAAATGGGACAGCGAACAAAAAGTAAAAGAAATGACCAAAAAACAAGGTTAAAGGAAGCCCAAAAATTAGGGTAAAAAGAGGCAAACAAAGGAAGAAAGCTAGGGCACACTAGGGCTGTCCAAAATGGAAAAAAGGGATGGTAAAAGAGAGGAAAAATAGGGCAGCGATGAAGAAAAAGTGAGAAAAGGCAAACAAGTCAAGGAGGAAAGGGGCTAGCAAGCAAGGAAACAAAAGAAGTGAAGGAGCAAAGGGAGAACTAGAGGAAGGAAGTTCGGTAACCAAGAAGTATTTAAATTTATGAAAGAATTTGAGATGGAACTTTGGAGGAAGATCTCCTTGTTTTTTCCTCTTGAAAACAGCCAAACTCTCTGTAGGTCCTGAAAGTCAACAATGTTAGAAGGTTCTTATGATGATGGAGATGAGTTTGATGCAGCTGAGCTCGCACCCTTCTCCAAATGGCGAGATCTGTAAAGACAATCCAACTTGATACCCAGTGAGATCAAACAATAAAAACTAGTATGCTAGGAATATGCAAATCAAGATCAATACTTCATATAATTGAATATTTGTACCCATCTAGATTATGATAAACTTTGCATAATAAACCAACTTGACAACAGCAAATGGTAAATCTTATGTTCTAATAATAGACTTCTAAAGCTAGTTGTTTGATTCAACACATAAATAACAAATTGAAAGCATGGAAAGAGATCACCTCATACAACACATCCACCAATGAAGAGACAATCCTGTAGACCTCCAAAGTCGAAAAGCTTTATTCAATAATATAATGATTACAATTTTTTGCAGAGTTTCTATGCCCAAAAGTCCATGATAATAGCGCTGAAAGAGCCTCTTTTTAACAAATGAGAGAGTGCTAAAACCCTAAAACAAAAAAACCAACCCTAACTAACTTAGCCACCTAACAAAGAGCCTAGACCTAAACTGGAGAACCGGGAGGGAGGGGAGGCCTCCACCCAGGCAAAGCGCCCCTACTCCAAACCTGTGCACTGAAAACAAGCCAAAGATGAGGCCACATGTGTGAGTCTGGATGACTGAAGCTGAGTTATGATAACTCCAATCATCGTAAGTGTTCCATGAGATGTCATTTAGTCTTTTATTTTACTGAATTTGGATTAATTTGGAGATTTTTAGTTTTCTCCAAAATAATCATTTTTTATTATTAAAAATCAGTTTTTTTACTCAAAACTGACTTTTTTGAGTAAAAAGACATTATGTGTTCGATTACTGATCTGAAAGTTGGTTCTGACTGGCTGGCTGATCAAGAATGATTTTTGGCTTAAGGTTAGAGCCTTCAATCACTGAATTCTGAGTCCGAATCATGACCAAGTTTTTTCCATTTAATTTATGGAAAAATTAACCCAAAAAACTTAGGAAAAGTAATTAAAAATTAAAAATTAAAAAATAATTTTTCACTGTTCGAAAAAGATTTTTTCGAATTTTTTTGTATGTGTCTAGATGACTTAAGACATGACCATGATCTATCTAAATAATGTCTAGTAGGATTATAACACTCAGTTGGGCTCTAATAACCCCCCTGTTGCTGCCTAATTCACACTTTAAGGTGCAGGAAAGTCACAACCTGCTATGTGTGTCCTTGGGGGCAAGTGAGAGCTGGGGACCACTGTCACCTCAGTCCGCAACTCCTCCGTTTAGGCAAGATCCCAACAGAGCCAAGGGGGGTAGTCCCTATGGGAAGACTATGTTCCAGGTTTATTAATTAATTAAGGATTAATTAAAGGGTTCGTTTACAGAATGAGGCTAAGACCTTATATAAAACAAGACCAGTGCCTAGATAATGGAGTCGAAATAAGTTACCACTTTACAAGATTACAAAAAAAACAATTTAGAGATTTAAGCTATGATTGAACTTATGGCTTAAGTGTTTAACAATGAAATATATGAATAAACCAAATAATTATAGACAATAATGAAATAAAATAAATGTATGGGAAAATGAAACAAACTTGCGAAATAGCAGAAAATCATTATGAATACAGATTACTAAACCAACAGTAAATTTAAAGTATGAAAAAGATTTAAGCAGTTAACATCCACCACATGCTCATTTACAGAATCGAAAGTAAATAAATGTGCTGAGAAATAAAGTGCTGGAAGTAAAAATTGTAGTATTGTATTGTAGTAAAAGAGTGCTTTAAATAAATGTGTTGTAGAACCGATTTTGAAATGCTTCTTGGTTTATTTTAGTTAATTTTATTAATGTTGTTCTTCTTGGATTAAGTTTTAGATCCGGTGGTGTGACTACCCCGATCTAGTTCTTCTCAAACCGAAGAGGGATTGTTGTTGCGCTCAATAGGTGGGAGCAAAGCCCACCCCTAGCTCACAGGTCAAACCCCAATGGCCCGGTGCTCACAAGGAGGACGTTGATGCGCCTAGAGACCCCCTCGGTCTACTACCCCTTGCAGCTTTCGAGTCACTATTTTTAATCAATTCGAAAATCGCTAGATGGATGCCTATTAAACTAAGACTTCCCTTTCCCCTGGTACCCCGGAGGGTGATAACCGAGTAGAGGAGCAGGATGTGGGAAGTTGTTGTTGGTAAATTTTAAAAGTTAGTTTTAATTTTGATGGTTAATATGCAAAGTTTATTTTAAAGTGATCACCAAGATGACTTGGGAAATAAAGTGTTTGATTGTAGATTGTAGTACAAGAAAAAGAAAAAGTTATTCTAATTACCTAAGCCCCCACTTCCCCTGCTTTTCATATCCAGCGTGAATTCCCTAAAGGGAGATGACAAGTGGATAGAGGATACACAGGTTTAATGGGTTGTATGATTACTTTAACAGAAAAATAAAATTTGCATAAACAGGAAAAACTTAAACAAATATTAGCCTACTTCCTACTCTACTTCCTACTCTATTTAATATAGATTACAAAAGCTTATAAGCTTTGAAGAATACCCCAAGAGACTCTCTTTGGGGTTTACAATAATCAGAAAAACATGGAAGAGAGGTGAGGATTGGAACCCTTTTTGTGCCGGTTGAAGTTTGAGGAAATTTTGTGTCCTTTTGGGCAGCAACTCTCCTTTAAACGTGCATAACCTGTCAAAAACCAGCGAGCTATTCTTCGCTGGAAATCATAGAAACAACACTAAAACTGTTGTAAAATATTAGTACAAGATTTACAAATTTACATTAAAAAAAATGACAGACAAATATTTTTTACTACTCTGAGCGCTTCGCGTTCTGTCCTCGATCCTTTGAGGTCAGACGTGGGATACCACAATTAAGCTCAAAGTGTAAATAAATATAAGCTGAAATTTATACAATTACAAATTTACAAAAAATTTCTGAATGTAATAAGTGACGGTAATATGTTATTTAGAGGGCTGGAAAATGAGTTTCCAGCCACCCAAATGATGTGAAAATAGCAGAAATAAAAGGGTAAACTAATATATGAGAGGTTAAGGCCCTAAAACAAGGGTTATATTCACTAAACAGTGAATAAAACTCAGTTTTAAACAGGCTGAAAGTAGATGGCCGAATTGAAAATATTGCCGGAATGATGTTTGAAGAGATCTCCTTGCTTGGATAACCTGCAAATATAATCTATGTCTGCAAAATATTGTAATCCTAGAGATGAATACCTAACACTTCCTGCAAAACACTTTGAAAGAAATGTTAAATCATTCACAAGAAAGAGTAAAAACACTTTTACTCTTTAATCTCTCCACAAAACACTTTGTGAAGAGCTGACTAGAAAATATAATAAATGCAAACAAAACAAATACAAGGTTACCTCAAGAGTAGTAGATCATGAAAAAATTTGCAGCATAGTATCCCTCCAAAGAAATTTTTTATTCAATGGCTCAACTTGGGCAAATCTTCAATACAATGGTAGCAAGAATGAGAGCAAGAAATTCCGGCAGCATAACAATAGCATGAATGATTGTGTTTAATGAGGGAGTGAGACCCTCATTAAATAGTTGAGATAATCCCCAACTCTTTAATGATAAACGGTTGAGATTAGATCTAGATCTAGGGTTTAATCCACACCACTAGATCTAGGTATTTAGCTTTTTATTCTTCTCCATTAATCTCTGCCCTTGGATTAATTTTAAATCAATGGTTTGAAAGCTTAATCCAAGTCTTAACCATATTAACCTTTAGATCTAGGTTATAGACATTATTTCCACCATTAGATTAGCTTTTATTAAAATGGAAAAATCATGGGCCCCAAGGTGGGCGCCCCCCCTCTAGATCTGGCTGGATGTCCTCTTTATTTAGCATTGACCATATGCTAGACGTCTCCCATTTTTAGCTAGCGCTCCTCCAATTCTAGCGCCCTTCTTTATTGTAGTTAGACGGCCCTAACTTTAGCGCACCACTAAATATAGTGTAGCGTCCTCTTTATATATGAGCGCCCATCTCTAATTTGGTGTAGTCTTCATGTTTAGTGCCTTCATTAAATAGAGAGCGCTCCTCTAAATAATTTGGTGGATCTCCAATGTAGCATGCGCCCTCATATTAGCGTGGGTCCCTTTAATATTAGCGTGGGCCATTTCAATGGTTAGCGCCACCTCTAACTTTGGCGTGGACTTTTCATGTAGCGCCCTCTTATTTAAGTTTAGCGCCCTCTACCTTCATGGTAGTGCTCCTCTAATTTGGAGCGCCTCCTCCACATAGTATGACGCCTTCCTTTGTAATTTGGACGCCCCTCTATATATGGTGGAGCCTTCTTTAAGCTAGCGCCTACCTCTAGCTTGGTGGCCCTTTTTACATGCATTTTTACTTGGGCGCCCCACTTTAGTGAGGGTTAAAACATCCTTTAAACTTAGCTTTGACTTTAGTTTTATGCCCAAATTAATGTTTTAAACTTAGACTTAGGCTAAAATAAAAATTCACCTTAGATTTAAAAATTTTTAATTTAATTTTTAAAATTTTTCCAATTTGACTTAGGAAAAAATTAAAAAATAACTTAAAAATTAATATCTAGGCCATGGGGGGGTGAAAAACTTTGGAGTAAGTTCTCCTAGGCTTAGGAATCCCCCAACTAACTTACCATGGCATTTCTTCATTTTTTACTTCAAAATAAAAAAATGTGAATTTTAACTTAGGGAATTTAATTAATTCCCTAGGAAAAATAGACCTTGCTTAGACAAAAATGGTCTATCTCCTTAACCACTCATCAGAATGACATGGGACTCGAAGCAGTGGCTTAGGGGGTTTCATAGCAATTAACTTTGCATTCATAGCCCCTATTACAAGATGCCATGCTTGAGCGATTACATTATTACATCACGACTGAGTTAATTAATCACCAAGGGGTGAAATTAATTAACTAGAAAAATAATTAAAAATACAACAACACAATGAAACTCCGCAAGACTCTATACAGATGCCTAGCATGGTCATAAATCACACTTTAAAGCCTTAGCCACCTCATGGAATTGACTGGTAGAACGCCCGTCACCACTTTGGAGGATTTTGAGTGAAAACCAAACCGATTAAACTCGTTTGTTCAACAAGGTCAATTGGAAAGGGAAAAACACTCGATGAGGGGACTTTCCTAACAACCCGTTCCATGGTGTGGCATCCGTATCATATGACCCATACTAGCACATACAATTACATTAATTTTCCCACGCAGGGGAGCGGACATTTCGTTTTACAAAGGGGCAATAGCCCTGCAGAAGTGAAAAATCCTCAGATTTTTCTAAGGTACAATTATGTACAACTTCGTGTACATGGAGTTGCCACCTAGTCGAAATAGGTGGGCAACACCCCCAAGGCCCATAATTCAACATCGGGCATTCCAGCTTTGGAGGAAGCGGGAGAAAACCTCGTCAATTATGCTCGGCTGAAGGCAAAGCATAATTGTCAGTGGAAAAAAACTCCCTGGATTACCCTATTTGAGATTCTACGTCTCAGGAGACCGAACCACTCAAAAATATCCTACTAGCACATTTTATTACAAACCCCGCGGGGCCATGGTCAAAATTATTCAAATAAAAAAGTGACTAGCCAATATTGGCTAGACAAGCAGACGGATCAACTGATACACTGGAATCAGACTTTGAACAAGTCTGTCAACCGGCGGCTCCTCAGGTAACCCAACTATGGTACAAAAAAGTTGGTAACATGACCCCTCTTGCATGCCCAACACTTGTCATTTGAATGGAAGAGGGGCCCATGGAAGGGGGCACACCTCCTTGAGGAAGTGCTTCCTTGGGTATGGAATCCAAAAATGGGGGGGGGGGGTGTTAATTTTGTACCTAGGAAGTGTTCCCCTAAGTGACTTTAGACTTAGTCACTTAGTGAAAGGAAATAAAGTGAACCTTGCATTAAATGACTTAAGTGACATATATTTTGACTTTAGAGCATAAAGTCAGTTTTTGATAAATTTAAGTGGGTGAGTGAAATTAATATTTTAGAATTAAAATATGTGCAATTAATTTCAACCGTCGATCTAATTCATTCTTAGCCTTTGGATTAGATGCCTCTTCACCTACCTAGGGTTAATGAGCAAAGAACAAGGAAAAGGCAAAAGCAATTCATTTCTTGTGAGAAGAAGGAAGAAGAGAGAGTTGAAGGAGAGACTGGGCAGGAATATCGAGACAACCTGTTGAAGGGTTTTTGGTGGGCATGATTTTCGAGGCAGCCCTCATTTATTGTTTTACAGATCCTGAGGAGAAAGGTATGGTCTGCATTTATTGTTGGCATAGGAACCGAGGAGAAAGTATGGCCTGCATTTAATGCTGGAACAGAAATTGAGGAGAAATACTACGGTTCCGTATAGTATGGCTTTGGCACTGTTTTTGAGGTAAATTTCAGGCATAAATTTCGAGGAAAGGTACAACATGTTTCTCGAGGTAGCAACAGTAAATTTATGGCACAGATTTCGAGGAGTACGACTACATTTATTATAGACCGTACAATACAGATTTTTGGGTCAGTTTGGCACAAAAATCGAGAGCAACAATTTGCTGTTCATGCACAGAAATCGAGGAAGGAAGAGCAGTGATTTCTAGGCACATTTTTCAACACTTAAATTGCATGAAAACTGAGGCAGCTCTTGCACAGAAATTGACGCAACTTGCTGGGTCATTTTTTTGGGTTGAGATAAGTTGGATTTTTGACTGTAAATGAATGTCTGATTTTTATCTTGAAGAAATAATAAACTCTCTCTCTCTCTGATTGGTTTTCCCCTTGTGGGTTTTTCTAGGGCCATTGGCCAAAAATTACTTTGGCTGTGTGTTGAATGGCGTGATGAATATTTATTTTCTGTTAGGGAAAAAGTGAAGTTACAACAGTGTTTTACGTTTGAAAAATTAATGTTTATTTCCAGCATTTTATTTTTCCTGAGAATGAAATAAACAGTGATAATTTTTACTTATAAACTGGTGGCTGAAAACAAAGGAAAAATCTACATGGTATCAATGCTGAGTGGGGTAGAAAATTAAATATTTGCAGACTGACAGTCATTTCCAGAATTTAGGAAAACTTTTGTGATAGTAGTACATTTTGCTGAAACTTGTTCTTTGTGAAAAATGACTTCCATTGGGTTGAGAACTGAGGATAGGTTGGATGGGGCAGCGAACTTTGTTAGACACTGAGAGGGAGGGTGAATCAGTGTGAAGCCAATTTTAAAACTTTTCTTAGCTTGTCACTATTAACTACTAATTCAACATTCTATCAATCTCATAATCATTTCATAAACATCTTTGACTTCATCATTCACATAGCATAAGCATTTAAATCATCAAGAACCATAACACAAAGGAACACAACACCATATAATTTTGTAATCTTTTTGTATTAGTTTTGGTCCGGCTACAACCGTTAGGTAAAATCAGCACCTACTGATATGTAGAGCACCTACTCTGCATCCAGGACCCTGCCTAGTTTTCTTAGACCCTGCTAAGAAGGGTTTGAGGTATCCTAACCTCAGAAGCAAGACAAGCTTGCTTTTACAATACAGTATACTTGTGTTACCATACTCATGTCATCATACACAAGAGATCTTTGTCATATCATCAATGCTGCTTATCACATCAACTCTGCTGTAAATCCACTGTCAACTGTCCAAATCACTGCTCATCATTCTATGCGATCTGCTTATCAATACTGCTGAGCATTAATCATCTTGTTCATCTGCTCATGTATTCAACGCTGCTGGTTGTCTGCTCAACATCACTACTGCTGGCCATCTACTGCTTTATGACAATCACTTGTGTAAGTCACATTTCAAGCTGTTATACATACCAGAGGTTGCTGGGTTGACTTCATACTCCTCTTGTACTGCTTGATCAATGTCTGTGAATGTCTTCACTTGTTATGTCTTATGTACTTGGTCACATCATCATCACTATCTTCATTTCTCTTTGCACATGTCTCTGTCATTAATCACTGTCATACTGCCAAGCATATCACTGTCAACCTTCTTCACAAAGAGAATGTCAAAAGTCTTCAAGGAGTGGACTGTCAAAACCTTTAAGAAAAACACTATCATCCCTTTAGGTGATGGACTAGGACTTCATCACAAATGAGTCTAGGATGTCAATTTCATGAATGGCTGTCATAAAGCTTTGAAAACAACCCAATGTCTTTTCTTTAAACCAGATTGTTTTATATACCTCAGTAACATCATCATCAGACATGTATTAACATCATTGGTTGTACATGTCACTTTCATTAACTTTTTGCACTCTGATCTGGGATATTTATGATCTCTGTAGGAGACAAGAACAATCCTCAACCTTTGAACTGTAAGGTGTGGCAATGCTTCCAATCACCACAAATTCTACTGTTGCAAAAAGTCTGCTCCTATTGTTGTTCCCGCAGAAATTGAGCCTTTATCAGTCAAGTATTTCATACCTGGGCTTGTACATCATCATCATCATACTGCTGCTGCTGTGTGAAACAATTCGGGTCTGCTCCTCTTACTTAGCTGTCAAAATAGGACTGTTTCTCACCTTATGGATAAGTGCTGTAGATGACTATAATTCAGGATTGCTGTAGATGACATCAAACTTGTGACTTTTTGTCTTCAATTCTGGACTCCATGAAGATGCCCAGTTCACTTCACTTTTTAAGATACCACTGAGCTGAGTGTGTCTGGTGTGGAAGGCCTTAAGTTTAAACTGTTTAATCTTCAAGAATTCACTGTGCAAGGCTCGGCTCCACCATCAAAACTTGGACTTTTCAATCTCATAAATTCAGACTGTAACCCTTTCCAAGAACTTGGACTGTTCATGCATCTTCGAACTCAATTAAAAGCCCTACACCATGTCACGTGGAAAGCTCAAAAAACTTGGTCTGTGGCCTCTTCAACGATTCACCAAATTTGGACTGTCACAAGATTGTGTAGACGCTGTGATGAACCATATGGTTCTGCATAAAAAGAGGCTTTGAGCTCATCTTATTGAGTATGTGAGGCTGAAACCATGCTAGTATTCTTTACAACATCACTTTCAAAGATCATGGTTGATGGATGGTTCACACCATCAAATCTTTCAAGAATGCTAACATCCAATCTACTAAGCACCAAGATAGAACTTCACCTGGCTAACTATAACGCTGAGAATCTCAAAACCTAAGCAAACAACATACACAGGAACTCCATTATCATTTTCTTCTAGAGCTCTCTGAAAAAGGTTTTCAACTGTCTGAAGATAACGACCATATTTAGCACTTCCTCCCTCTTCTCTTATTGCCTCCGGATGTTTGATAGAGATCAAGTCACTTATGACTTCAACAGGGTAAGCATTGGAGTTGTCACCTTAGAGACCTTCGGATCTGTAAAGCTTTGACTGAGATAAATCCATGAAACATTATCAAAGTTGAGAACGAATGTAGGAGTATACTCAGAGATCAAACTTTCTCTCAATATCTTTGAATGCCTTTACACAAATCAGACTTTAATTACCTCTAATGTTTGTGACTTTTGTGATAATCTCTTTGGATTTTAAGAGAATATACAGAGATCAAAAATTGTGTAGAGATCTGATCATTCAAAGAAAGTCTTGCCTGTCCAGAACTTCAATACTATGATGATCTGAACTCTCTTGAATACTGTGGCATGGAACAAGATACATAATGTACCTTACAACTTGATTGACATAGATCAAGAATCAACTGTTGAGACTTCGGATGCCTGTTGTGCAACTGTGTCTTGTATGCTATCCTTACTTGTAACTTCTTGAACTGAAGATGACTGGTGACTTCTTCAGAATCCGAATTCTCTGTTGTAGCTGCGAATACTCCCTTTACCCACGAGTTTTCTTCAAGATATTGTTGCTATTTCTCCTTCACGAAATTCCTCAGACCACAGTCAACGAGCTTCCTCAGTCAACATCATCTTCGTTAGCTTCCATAGTGCACTGAAGATAGAGCATGCACTGTTGCCATCGTCTCTGCTGCCACTGTGGACTGTTGGTAACCCTAGCGGCTTACCATTAACAGTTCCTACCCTAGACTGCTCTCATCGTGGCCTGAAGCAACACTGCTGCTGCTGCCGTGAAGGAGAAAGTGGATGGAAAATATTAAAGTGCAGGCCCTAATGACTGTCGAGACCAGGAGCAGAGAAGCCACTTGATTTTGCTGCCACAAGAGAGAGAAGAAAACACCCACAGATAGCCACCGAAAATATCCTCAGTTCAACAATACAGGCGAGCTTGCCTCAGTCCACGAGTTGCTCATTCGTTGCTTGCCAAATGAATATGGATGAACTTGTATTTATACAAGTTTTTGTGGACAAACCTCATGCTGGCCGACTTCAAGGTGTGAGGTGGATCTATTTTTATTTTATATTTTTATTATTTTATCATTTGAATTTTTGTATTTTTAATGGGGCCGACCTTCAACAAGATCATCATAAATTAATTGTTTAATGTCCATAAGACATAGTACCACACTTAAAGGGTGCTCCATCATGTTGTGGTCAACTATAGGGTTTGATCATACCCCAATGTATAACTTGGGTCACCACAACCCTCAAGGTCATCATGCATCATCATTTTGTTGAGGGTGTCATCATCTTCAAGGTCTATCAAGAGACCCTACAAGGGTCAAGATCCATCATGCCACCTCCTCTGGGGGTGCCAAGCCTCCTTATGTCACATGACCATCTCGATGGGTACCATGACCCCATCAAAAGTCATAAATGACCACATAATGGGTCATTAATGTCTCTTCAACCTATGAAGGGCTTCTCCAGCGTCCACAAGGGCTTTAGCATCATCACCAAGGTCTTCAACATCTTCAACAAGGTGGTGGCATGAATGACATCCTGTGGGGCCACTGCAAGTCCTTGTTGGCATCAATGACAATTTCATCAAAAGTTGGATTTTTGACTGTAAATGAATGTCTGATTTTTATCTTGAAGAAATAATAAACTCTCTCTCTCTGATTGGTTTTCCCCTTGTGGGTTTTTCTAGGGCCATTGGCCAAAAATTACTTTGCTGTGTGTTGAATGGCGTGATGAATATTTATTTTCTGTCAGGGAAAAAGTGAAGTTACAACAGTGTTTTACGTTTGACAAATTAATGTTTATTTCCAGCATTTTATTTTTCCTGAGAATGAAATAAACAGTGACAATTTTTACTTATAAACCGGTGGCTGAAAACGAAGGAAAAATCTACATGGTATCAGAGCTGAGTGGGGCAGAAAATTAAATATTTGCAGACTGACAGTCATTTCCAGAATTTAGGAAAACTTTTGTGATAGTAGTACATTTTGCTGAAACTTGTTCTTTGTGAAAAATGACTTCCGTTGGGTTGAGAACTGAGGATAGGTTGGATGGGGCAGCAAACTTTGTCTTATGGAAGGCCCGAATGAGCCGTGGGATGAGGTTGTCAATAACACTACAACTCACCCCATTGTCATTCCTAGTGCTACTGTTGATCTAGCAACAAGAACTGCCTTTGAGAAGAAGGATATTAAAGCCATGAGGATTATTTTAGATGCTGTTAAAGGCCATGTTATTCTGCACATTTCAACGAAGGATCATGCACATGAGATGTGGAATGTTTTGATCGGGTTATTTCAGAGTTCTAATGAGAATAGGAAGATGGTTCTTAGGGAGAAGCTGAAGAATATCAAGATGGTCAAAGGTAAGGTGTGTATGACTTATCTTACAAGGATCTCTCAGGTGAGAGATGAGCTTGCAGCTGTGGGGGTGGTGGTTACTGGTCCTGAGCTAGTGTGCACAAACCTTGAATAGGGTGACTACACCTTGGGTTGTGTTTGTATAGGGTTTGGTGGCTAGAGAGAACTTACCATCTTGGGACAGGGTCTGTGATGATTTTGTTTAGGAGGAGACTCGGAGGGGTTTCTTGCAGTGCAGTCGTTCTACTAGTAGACATAATGAGGAGGATGTGGCCTTGACAACGAAGGGGAAGAAGAAGAGCAAGAAGGGTCCCAAGAAGGGTGGGGCCAAGCAGCAACAGGATGGGCAAAAGAAGGATCTGAGCACTGTAAAGTGCTTTGCATGTCACAAGATGGGACACTATGCTGCAACGTGTCCTAATAAGAAGAAGAAGCATCAACAGACAATAGCTTCCATGGAAGTCGATGACTTTGCCGCGAGATTTCAAAGTGAGTTTTTACTATGCAATGGGCATGTTGAGATTGAGAGAGCATCTATTCTCACCAGTGCGGATGTTGATAGACAGAGGGAGTTTTCCCTGGTGACAGACCATTCTTACAGTGCATCTACTTCCGGCACTTGGTATATAGACAGCGAAGCCTCGAGTCACATGATAGGTGCTCATGAGATGTTCTCCGAGCTTTCACAGACAGAGACAGATGTGGAGGTTGTGTTGGGAGATGACTCAAAAGTCAGAGTTGTTGGTTGTGGGACCATTACCTTTTAGAGGGAGTCCATGAGTCCCATGGTGTTGCGAGATGTATTGTATGTCCCGGGCTGAAGAAGAACCTAGTGTCGGTTTCCATGATCGAGGATCAGGGTCTTGGGGTGTCTTTCCTAGATGGACACGTGCATATGTTTCCCAAGACTGCAAGACCATCTGCTTCAGTTACCATTGGAGTGAGATGTGGGAAACTGTATATGCTCTTGTTTCAGCCACAGCTTGCCTTGGCACATAGCAGCAGTAGTGAGCTTTGGCATAGGAGGATGGCTCACTTGCATCATCCAGCCTTGGGGTTGTTGAGACACATGGTTACAAGATTACCAGAGTTCAGCACAGGGCAGAGTGATGTGTGCAGGGGGTGTGCTTTGGGAAAGTACACCAAGACTGCTTTTCCGAGTAGTGATAGTAGGTCAGCAGGGGTCCTTGACTTGAAACATTCAGACTTATGTGGACCAATGTCTTCTGTGTCCTTGAGAGGATACCAGTATTATGTGACATTCATTGATGACCATTCCAGGAAGACCTGGATCTACTTTCTGAAGAGCAAGAAGTTTGAGGAAGTCTTGCAGAGGTTCTAAGAGTTCAAAGGTCTTGTGGAGAACCAAAAGGGAGGAAGATCCGAGTTCTTAGATCAGATAACGGGGGTGAGTATACCTCCAAGGAATTTGATGGATTTTGCAGACAGGAGGGTATCAGGAGACAATTGACAGTTTCGTATACTCCAAAGCAGAATAGAGTAGCAGAGAGGAAGAACAGGTCTATTGTTGGAGTAGCCCGAGCTATTCTACATGATCAATCACTTCCTTTCTTTCTCTGGGCTGAGGCTTGCAGCACTGCTGTATATCTTCAAAACAGGAGTTGCCATTGTGCAGTGGGGAATATGACACCTGAGGAGTCATTAGAGGAATTTTGGGGTCTAAAATGGGCCTCCTAAGGAAAATAATAAAATAATAGTTAAAATAATAAAATAATAGTTAAAATAATAAAATAATAGTTAAAATAATAAAATAATATTGATTAATTTTGGAGGAAGAAAAAAAAAACTATTTTTTGTGTTTGTATTTTTGACATATATCATTGTGTTTTTACTCAAATTTCGATCGGGAGAGCTCGTTGGATGCGGAATTTGATTCCGCATCCAACGAGTACCCACACTGCATACTTTTGACGGACCCCGCTACCCCAAAAACAAGAAATACCTGAAAAAACGTGGTGATGATGATAACCCATATGCCAAGTTATTTATGTACAATTTACCAGTTAAGTGCCAGGATCACTAATTTGAATTGACCGTATAAGGTGAAAAATAGTTAGCTAATGTTTTCGTAAATTATTCTTAGTGCTAGTGGAAAAGTTATAATTTGACATCTCCTGAGGGTGGGTTTGAAGCTCACGGTACTAACCCACGGCGGAACAGAGCTGAAGGCCTTTCAAACAAATTTTCAGTCAAAGGAGGATAGAAGGCTTTATAAGAGCCATTGACCTTCTAGCTAGCAGTTTGAGGGGAAGAACAAATGGTCCCGTACTGAAAATGGCTTTCCACCAATTTGAAGAAAAGGAGAAAGCCCAAAATGGCTCGAAGTAGGGCTGGTTTTTTTCTAACCTCTCTACACGTTCCGTTCGTGAAAGACTTCGTTTCAAGGTGCGAAAGCAAGCGGCATAATTACGTATATAATCATCATCACCACGTTTTTTCAGGTATTTCTTGTTTTTGGGGTAGCGGGGTCCGTCAAAAGTATGCAGTGTGGGTACTCGTTGGATGCGGAATCAAATTCCGCATCCAACGAGCTCTCCCGATCGAAATTTGAGTAAAAACACAATGAGATATGTCGAAAATACGAACAAAAAAAGTAGTTTTTTTAATGACAAATATGTCAATTCAACCATTATGGTTGACTTATTTTATTGAAATTCTATTGGTTCTTAAATTCCAACTCACAAAAACTTATTTTGGCATGCTTTCTTATAAGGCCCATTTTAGACCCCAAATTTCCTCTAATGGCTTTTCAGGCAAGAAGCCTGAAGTTAGCCATTTTTGGATATTTGGTAGTTTGACTTACTCTCATGTCCCTTCAGAGAAGAGGACAAAGTTGGAGCCCACTGCAGAGAAGGGCATCTTTGTGGGCTATGATGAAACTGCAAAGGCCTTCCGTATTTACCTTCCCTCTCAGAGGAAAGTGGTGGTGAGAAGGTTTGTGAAGTTTGAGGAGGAGCGGGCTTTTAGGAAGTCGAGAGAGTCAGAGCAGGGAGAGCAGCAAGTCACTGCATCTCAGGTTGTTTCACAGGTTCCATCTGCGCATCAGTCAAGATCACAAGTTTTCGGGGTTACAGGACCGCACAGTGTTGGCACAGGTTCACTAGGTTCACTGGTTCGGCCAATAGGGTCTTTAGGGATAGGTGATGGGTCTACCATTACAGGTACACCTTACAGAGGATCAGGATCATAGGGTACACCTGGTGTTGGTACACCAGCTTCAGGTTCACAGGTGATTGGGGGTACTACCTTTGGTAGTTCTTTTGATGAGGACAGACCAGTGTGGGAGCAATCTTCAGGGAAGAAGAAGCTTAAGTGGCTTCGAGAGACCTTGAAGGAAGCTCTAGATTTTTGGGACATCCAGGGGGGAGGTGAGAGCCATCAACATGCCTGACATATTGGGCATGTTGTTGGTGGCTAGTACGCGAGATTTTGAGCCTTCTACTTTTGAGGAGGCCTCCCAACATTCCGTTTGGAGAGATGGCATGATAGATGAGTGTCGTTCCATCATGAAGAATGATGTATGGGAGATTGTTCCGAGACCAAAGGGGAAGTCAGTGGTGACTTCTCATTGGCTTTACAAGCTGAAGCATGCGGCAGATGGGAGTGTGGAGAAGTACAAAGCCAGGTTTGTAGCGCGGGGGTTTTCACAGATTGAGGGCATTGGTTATGATGAGACTTTTGCGACGGTTGCTCGGTATACTTCTGTCAGGGGCATTGATCTCCATTGCAGCGAAAATGGCTTGGAAGATCCATCAGATGGATGTGAAGACCGCATTTCTCAATGGGATCATACAGGAGGAGATCTATGATGAGCAGCCTCTGGGCTTTGAGATTCATGAGAGAGAGTCTCATGTTTGCAGGTTGAAGAAGGCCCTTTATGGGCTGAAGCAAGCTCCTAGAGCTTGGTACTCCGGGATCGATTCTTACTTGCTGAGCATGGGGTTGCAGAAGAGTGAAGTAGATTCGAATCTCTACTTCATCATGGTTGGAGATGATCTGCTTGTTCTTCTGCTATATGTTAATAACTTGTTTATCACAGGGAGAGAGAGACCCATTACAACTTGGTACTCCAGAATCGATTCTTGCTGAGCATGGGGTTTTAGAAGAGTGAAGCAGATCCAAATCTCTACTTCATCATGGTTGGAGATGATTTGCTTGTTCTTCTGCTATATGTTGATAACTTGTTTATCACAGGGAGAGAGAGACCCATTACAGCTTGCAAGAAGGATCTTGTAGCAGAGTACGAGATGACTGATATTGGGCCGATGCATTATTTCTTGGGATTGGAGGTTTGGCAGGAGCCTGCACATATTTTCCTGGGGCAAGGAAAGTATGCGGTTGATATTTTGAGGAGATTCATGATGGAGGATTGCAGGCCTATGTCGACACCTATGATTACCAACTGGAAGAAGCTTCATGCTTCTGAGGGAGAGTTGGTGGATCCTACTTAATACCGTCAACGTATTGGGCCATTGATGTATCTGGTCAACACTCGACCAGATTTGTGCTTGGAAGTGAACACTCTTAGCCAGTTCATGGTTGAGCCTAGAAGTGTGCATTGGGTCGCTGCGAAACATGTGTTGTGCTATCTATCAGGGGCAATGGATTTTGGTTTGGACTATAGGAGGTCAGAGGGGATCAGATTGGTTGGTTATACAGACTCAGATTGTGTAGGCAGTGTGGCAGGCCGGAAGACCACTTCCAGATGTTGTTTTAGTTTAGTCGGAAGTAGAAATCCATTGCATTGAGTTCTGCTGAGGCTGAGTATATGGCAGCTAGTTTGGCCAACTGCGAGGCCTTGTGGCTTCGCAAGTTGCTAGTGAATCTATTTGGTCAAGAGCTTAGGCCTATGGTGATTTACTGTGACAATCAGAGTTGCATCTAGCTCTTTGAGAATTCAGTTTTCCATGACAGGTCAAAGCACATTGAGATCAGATATCATTTTATTTGAGACTATGTTCAGAGAGGGGCAGTTACGCTTCAGTATATTTCCATTGATGAGCAGGTAGTAGACATACTGACAAAGTCTTTGGGGAGGGGCAAGTTTGTCTTCTTCAGGGACAAGTTGGGAGTGGTGCAGAACACCTTCCTCGGTAAGAGGGAGTGTTAATTTTATACCTAGGGAAGAGTTCCCTTAAGTGACTTTAGCCTTAGTCACTTAGTGAAGGGAAATAAAGTGACCCTTGCATTAAATGACTTAAGTGACATTTATTTTGACTTTAGAGCATAAAGTCAGTTTTTGATAAATTTAAGTGGGTGAGTGAAATTAATATTTTATAATTAAAATATGTGCAATTAATTTCAACCGTCAATCTAATTCATTCTTAGCCTTTGGATTAGATGCCTCGGCCCTCTTCACCTACCTAGGGGTAATGAGCAAAGAGCAAGGAAAAGGCAAAAGCAATTCATTTCTTGTGAGAAGAAGGAAGAAGAGAGAGTTGAAGGAGAGACTGGGCAAGAATATCGAGACAACATGCTGAAGGGTTTTTGGTGGGCACGATTTTCGAGGCAGTCCTCATTTATTGTTGCATAGATATCGAGGAGAAAGGTACGACTTGCATTTATTGTTGGCACAGGAACCGAGGAAAAAGTACGACCTGCATTTAATGTTGGCACATAAATCGAGGAGAAAGAGTATGGTTCCATACAATACGGATTTGGCACTGTTTTCAAGGTAAATTTCAGGCACAAATTTCGAGGAAAGGTACGACACGTTTCTCGAGGCAACAACAATAAATTTTTGGCATGAATTTCGAGGTGCATGACTGTATTTATTACAGACCGTACAATACGTATTTTTGGGTCAGTTTGGCACAAAAATCGAGAACAACAGTTTGTTGTTCATGCACAGAGATCGAGGAAGGAAGAGTAGTGATTTCCAGGCACGTTTTTCAAGACTGAAATTGTACGGAAACCGAGGCAGCTTGCAGGGTCATTTTTCTGGGTTGAGATAAGTTGGATTTTTGACTGTAAATGAATGTCTGATTTTTATCTTGAAGAAATAATAAACTCTCTCTCTCTCTGACTGGTTCTCCCCTTGTGGGTTTTTCTAGGGTCATTGGCAAAATTCTTTTGTGTTCTGTGTGTTGAATGGTGTGCTGAATATCTATTTTCTGTCAGTGAAAAAGTGAAGTTATAGTAATGTTTTAAGTCTAAAAAATTAATGTTTATTTCCAGAGTTTTATTTTTCCTGAGAATGAAATAAACAGTGACAATTTTTACTTATAAACCGGTGGCTGAAAACTAAGGAAAACTCTACAGGGGGAAACCCCCCCCCTTAAGCTTTGAGTTATGTTGCTAGGTTAAAAGAGGGGGACCCATGGAATTGGGACCCCTCTTTTGATTTATTTCTCACTTAATTGAATTCCCATGGTTGAGAGGGCGCCACCCCTAGGGAGACATCTTTATTCTTGCCAATCACTTGCATGGGGGGGCCCTTTTTGTCTCTAATGTCTAGGAACATATCATGACATTATGAAGCAACGTTTTCGCCTTAGAAGTGACTTTAGGCACTTCTCCAAAATTTGGGTTGCTAATTATTTGCCAATTTTTTTGATTTCCTTGACTAACTTAGACAAATGTGTTCAAAACCTTTGCAAGATTTGTTCGAATGACTTCAAACTTTGCCCAAGGGTGTAGGGGGACTCATGCCAGTGATTTTGAGTACCCATACCCCCTATTCGTGGGGATTAGGTGCCACTTAACCCTCCTTTCATTACAACATTTTTATACCGAGGGACAATTTTTAGTCACCAAAAATAAAAAAATCATTGTTAAAACTTAATGAAATTTTGCAAGACTCTGGATGGTGTCTAGCATGGTTACATAGAACATTCCTGGACCTCAGTCACCTCGTGGACTCGATCATTAGAACGCCTTTCACCACTTTGGAGGTATTTTTAAGTGAAAAGCTCAGATAATTAAAATCACTAAAAATGAATTTTAATCATCCAAGGGAAAATGCATTGATAAAGGGACTTCCCTAATGAAAATGTCCTAGGTAACTAAGTTATACATAAACTAGACCTTCATATTGACATATCATTACAAAATCCCCCTTAGGAGTGTGGAAATTTCATAGAGAAAATATAATAAGAAGAGATGCATTGCTTGCAAAAACTTTATTAGGTACTTGTTTCTCATCTTCAAGGCACATGGTACATGTGCATGGTATATGGTTGGCCACCTAGTTGGTTAGGTGGTAAACAAATAGTTTAATTTGAAATTATGTTTGCCACTTTGGTCTTGATGGTATTCATTAAATATTGGTCCGCTTGCTTAAGCATTGTGGCTTCTTTGTCCTTGCTTGATTATCATATACCATTCCACCATTGGGAATTTTATGCTAGTGTTACATGGGGATGCATTCCCAAGGGTAGAGAGCACACTCAAAATGTTCCTAGGATGTGGGTACTTTAGTGGGGAAGTTTGCTCAAATGCATTCTTTAGGGGGGATGTGAGAATGCATAGGACATCCCCATGAAAATGGGGATGCCTACAAGTATCGTGGAAGAAAGGGTACCTTTGGACATTCTTTTCCTGAAAAATTGTGCCGTGGAGAAAAAATAGTAAAATAAAAAAAACCCTGATTCTAAAGTGTCTACTCTTCAAACGCCAAGTAAACTTCATATAAACCCCTCTACACCCAGTCAATATCACATTTACATTTATGTTTTTCATATATTTAAATTTTTAATTTTTAGTGTTTTGGGCAAGGTCCCCTGTGATGTTCCCTAAAATTTGGGGGGTGCCTCTACATGCTTCCATGTTCTCATGTCCCCACATCCATGAAACTTGGTGGGACATTGGTTTATTCAGCTATTGTAGAAATCTGATTAATGTTTAGATTGCCTGGGTTTTGACAATGCCCTCAGTGGTCACCATGCAATTTATATTGTATATGTAACATGAGCATCTTTTCTTTTGAATTTCACTAGTTTATTGCACCTTCAAATGTTTTAACCTTAGTATGAATGTAGAAGAAAGAAATTCTATCAGTAAAATTTGTCTGTTTTTGACACATTTCATGTGATTAGTGATGTCAGGATTATCTATTCAACCTTATGCTTTAGCATCTTTCTGCCAACTGTGTTGTTAGTTCTAGATGTTCTAATGTTGTTAATCTGATGCAAATAATCCTTGATCACTACAAAATTTGAATTAGGTTTAGGTATTATGTTCTACTGGAAACATTTCTTGCATTTAAGGTCTGGATTTGTGGCCTGAAATATTCTTTGAATGGTGTAATTTAATCTTTGGCCGATGAGTTAAAGTCCAGTTTGGAACTTCCTAGAGTTTTTGTCTATTTACAACTGTTATATGATCTGTTGCATGTGAGTGTTGTCTTCTGCTTAGGCAGGGTTCACCAATTATAGATTTGGTGCTGTTAGGTTTTCACAGTGTAAACATATAATCAAATCAGCTTATTTTAAGCTTTTGTTTTGCAGAGTGTCTCTCCACACTTGGCTCTTGGTGGTGAAATGTTTTGGCTTGGCCATCAAAGGAAATCTGGAATTGGTTTTGCTGCTCGATATAACGCGGATAAGATGGTTAGCTTGGAAGACGTCTTCCCTTCAATTATTTCTTTCTTCTGTCATATCTCTTGTTTACTATTTAACTCTGATTGATATTGAGTAAGCACTTTATTTCAAAAACTAAATGCATTTACACTAACTGAAGAGTGACCTTACATTATGTTAGAATCTTCACTTGTTCAGACTCTTTGTAAATAGAACTGTAAAACTGAGAAAGGAAAAGGCTTTATCTCAAAGCTTTAGTTGGTTAAACTTTAAAGTACATTGTTGTAAACCTAAGTACTTTGTTGTAAGTGATGGTGTAAACCAAGTTCCTTTGTTGTATTTTCCTTGCTTGTTCACCATCTCAAGGCCAAGTCGCTGATTGCATGGTTGATTGTTTGGAGAGAGACACACCTTTGTGAGTAGTGGTTGCTTTGATGCTGATGTGTGTGGACTTGTGCTTGTGGGTATGACTGTTGTAGAGTAAGTATGATGCTATATCAGGATGGAGGAGTATGTTGAAAAACCAAATGTTTGTAGGATTTTAAAAATTTTTGCAGTATATATCGGACATAAGCATACATCTAAATAAGTACGGATCACTGAAGGTAAGACAATCACAGAGAGAACAAAAGATTACCCTGGGAGACCCTCTTGGGGTAGAAAATCCATCCAAAACTTCTTTTGATATTCTTCAACAAAGTACAATACCAATACAAGACTTCTTGACTAACAACCTTGAACTTAGAGTGCTGAAACAATACCTCTCTTTCAGCACTTAAAAACATCATTAACAACTGATATCATACTTACAGTAACAACCTGATAATGATCCCAAAGTTGACTGTCATAACCTGCTACTGTAGCATAATTATTATAGTTAATGTATCAGCCTCAGCACCTCTGTTTCAGTAGTAGAACAGTTGTAAATTTTCCTTTAAAATTCAAACTAGGGCTAACAGTGCATGCAAGATCTCTACTGATAAGCACACATGAATATCTTTCACAGTATGCAGCGGAATATTAAACTGAGAAATAAATCACAACATCGCATCACAATATTGACACTATTATTTTGGGTATGGAACCCCTCGGAAAAACCCAAGATTGGAAAACTGGTGCAGCAGTCGGATATAGATTTTATTATGAGAAAATATGGAGCGTTTACAATACTGCAAATTCACCCAAACCTAGCGAATGCACATGGCAGAATCACTGGGCAAAACCCCAGCTAAACCTTAGCACCCTCCTGCGTGAGTGTACGACCCAGTTGCACGAAGCTCGGTGATCTTGCTGCTCGCTCCTCCGTCTGACTTTCTCTCCCTGTTTGTATCTTGTCTCTGTCGGAATATAAGTGTGTGTGTCCTCTCCACCAATTGATCTCTCTTTTATAACTTTAGGTAAAGCGAAAACCCTAATTTCACTTTCACTTTAACTAGTGTTTCAATAAAGTTAATTTAGATCACTTTAATTTATTTTCCAAAGTAAACTTAGGAAAAATGAATTAAATACAATTGGTTTCCTATTTTAAGTCTTCTGCATGCAAGAACACATGCATGCAGGAAGACATTCCTTGTTGCTGCTAGTTTAACAACAGTAGGAGTACTTGCAAGAGAATACAAGGTGTAACTCAGCCTTATAGCAACAAGAGACTTTAGTAGAATTGTGTCTCCAAATGGTGAGGGGCAGCCTCCTTTTATACTTGAGGGCAGAAGCAATTTTATATGCACAACAATAAGACACTAGTCAACCTCCAAAGGTAGGTGCCCTGGAAAGCCTTCTAGGATTCCAGAAAATGACAAAGACATAACCCTCAGAGGTCAGTCTCACCCTGCTACCTTGTAGGGGCAAATGAGGCGTACATTATACAATGTATGAGTGTTATTCCTCTGGCAATTAACACTTTTTTACGCATTATTTTATTAACTATCCATCCTCCAAGAGTAGGTGTCCTGAATAGCCTGGCTGGCCTTAGACAATGACTCAGTATGACCTCCATTGCCCACCACCGTCCATAGGTGCGATGAAGTGACCACCCTATTGCCCTTTGGGGGCAAACAACCTCACACCATACAAAGGATGAGTGCTCGTCTCTTGACAACTGGTTGACTTCCACTTTTTATTTGCAAGTGTTTAAAAACACTTGTTTTGCTAGCTAGGCATTCATTTAGATGAAATGGTTGAGTTCTGATTCCTTAGTGTCTAAGGACACTTTTGGTAAAGACTACTTGTGTTCAAGACCTAGAGGAAGACAATCTCTGTGATCAGAATCACACAAACCAATACCGAGACACAATTTAAACATGGAGGACCTATTCCAACTTAGAGGTGAAGGTGGGGGAAATCCTAGATATCACTAGTCAAGTTACAAGTCAAGGTTAAACATAAAGAAAGGAAGGCAACAGATGGATGGAGATAGTGAAGATGGTGCCAAGGCTAGCAAGCTATGTCCCTAGAGGGAAATGGCTAAATCCATACTACAAGTAGGGGATGACCAATGTGTATACAGAAGAATCTCTTGGACATATGAACTAGATCACTTATACTTTAGTTTTCAGAAGAACCAAAAACTTGTTGCCAATATACAACCACTGTCAACCAAGTCTCACTATTAAAATCGACAATAGAGCATAATCAAAATCCATATGTACAAATCCATATATCACCTGGGGCATATATCTACACCTGATTTGAACAATATGAAAGGAACTAAAGCACTGCTGCTGCTATACACCATGGGCACTGTCATAACTCTACTCTGAATCGTGAAAATGGCTAACTCGGTCATCAAATCTGGGGCCATGAGGCTCAGTCATGGCATAGAACTAATCAAACTGAATGCTCTAAATCCACTGAATGAGCGTGATCATCAACTGGAAGCTAATCATCTGTTGATCTCAAAGTAAAGGACTGGCTCAAAAATGTGCTCAGGCTTGCTTAGGAACATGGTATCCCAGCTACTATGTATGTGACAACAGTTCCATAGTGGCATCTTGAACTTCCCTACATATGACAAGGAACCCTATGCCTTGGTTGAAGTTGTGAAGAAATGGAAGCACTATCTGATGGGAAAGGAGACCATCATTCACATTGATCACTAATTGTTATAGTATTTTGCAGGCCCAGAGTAAGCTTCAACAAACACGACATGGCAAGTGGATGAGTTACAACAAAGTTGATTATCATCACCGGGATGGGTTACTCTACAGGTTGGACAAGCTCTGTGTTCATAAAAGTGAGAGATTGCAACTCATGAGAGAGGCTCACACCTCCAAAGTTGCAAGGCATTTTGGTGTTGGGAAGACTGTTGCCAGCTTTAGTTATGTTTATTGGCCTAGGATGCAAGAATATGTAGCTCGGGGTATTAAAGTATGCATACTTTACTGGATGAACAACCCCAATAATAAGAAGCAAGGTCTATACCATCCCTTACCTGTTCCTATGAGACTATGTGAGAGCGTCTCCATGGGACATGACTATTTGTTTGTGGTAGTTGACAGATTCAACAAGATGTTCATTCTTACGCCTTGTAAAAGGACTTTTCAAAGGACAAGAAGCAAAAAACATTTTCTTTGAGCAGGTCTTGGTGCTCTTTGGGATACCAAGGAGTATCATCTCAGATAGGGATACTAGATTTGTCAGTGCCTTTTGGACTACACTTTTGAAGAAGATGGACGCAAAGTTGAAGAGATCTACAACATTCCTTCCATAGACATATGGGCAAACATAAATAGTCAACATGACTTTGGTGTAGCTTTTGAGGGGTTACAATCAAAAGCATTCGAAGACTTGGGATGGTATTTTGATCTACATCCAACCTTCTTATGACAGAGCAATCCACATTTCCATTGGTAAGTCCCCTTTTGAAACTTGTTTTGGGTATTTGCTACCTTCATCTCTATATGTTGTTTATGGACAACAAGGGGGAGTGAGGGAGGACACCATTGGTGAAGCATTACGAGTTGAAAAATTCATTGATAAGATTAGGGAAATCCATTTGCAAGTGCAGGAGACATTGAAATAGTCACAAGAAAAGCACAAAGCTAGACATGATCAACATAAGATTGAGAAAACCTTCAAGGTGGGAGACAGAGTTTGGTTGCACTTGAATAAGGAAAGACTACAAGTTCCGGGTAAGAAGGTTAAGGCATTATGGTATTGTCCTTTAAGTGTTGGAGAAAGTAGGAGATAATGCCTACAGACTTAGTCTACCCTCATATATGTGCATTGACTTAGTAGTGAATGTGGAGAATTTGTACTCTATGAACCTTCCATGTTGGACCAGGAACCCTAGCAGGTCTTACCTTTTGTAAAGGACTTAGCACTAGAGGCTCATGTAGAGTTAGCAGAAGACATAGTTTTGTAGAAGAACTCCAAAACAGCCAGGCGAGGATAGTATGCTCTCTAGCAAGTGGGGTTGAAAAGACAACTTCCAGGTAAGGCTAAATGGTACTCCAAGGAGAAGGTAGAGGAAAATTCTTCTCACCTCATTCAACAAAAGATTTTGTGGACCAAAATTTTACTAAATTGGAGAGGTGTGATCCATAATGGATTAATATATAATTTGTCATCTATTTTGGTGCTTTTTGGGTAGAAAGATTGGATAAATTTGCTTGTAGGGCCCATTTTAGGGGCAAGTCTCACTTCGCATATTTGGGGTCCAGAACCTTCCGAGGCGAGTTTGAGGGCATAACGATATTATTTGAGGTCAAAGTCTTTCACTTGTGCAATACTCCTTGACACTATTCTATACTCCGAGACCTTTCCAATGGTTCAAGAATTGCCTCAATCGGAGTCCGTATGAGGAAGTTATGCTTCTCGCAAGTTGAGTTATCCAGTTGACCACCATGGTATTGAGTGGATTCCATGTCCTCTCATTTCTCACACATGCGGAACTAGTCATGTGTGGAATTTCAAGAACATTCTAGAAGGTCCAAAAACGTAACCCTAATCGGGAGTTGAGGCATGCAAAAACCCTAGAAGTAACCGTAGATGGCTATTGGGCTAGGTTAAATATTGAGCTGTTAGAAAAAGAGTTCCATTCTTATGATGCTATTGTATTGTTCCATAGCTGATTAACAACACATGAGTGGATATTAGAGCAGAACATAGAATGTAGATCCTGTTGTAGCCATTCTAGCTGCATAGTCTTAGGTAAATCCATAGAGAGCACCATTTTCTTTGTATTTGCACTGCATATGGGAGAAGAAAAGAGCAAGGCATAGTCCTCACTTCTGGATGGGTTTTAACTTTTTCCCCTTAGTGGGTTTTCCGAGGGTATATCATGTGTTATGTGTGTGGATGTGTTATTTTACTCTTCAATTTATTTTAGCATTCGGTAGAAATAAGCTAATAAAAAACACTAAGTTGTAAGAGCCATTGTGACAAACTGTTCCAATGGAATATCCACGGCAGTTTACGAATGAAATCTATGAATTGAAAACTAGTACATGAAGCATATAGTAAACAAGATGGTCAATCTAACTCTTTTTTACCTTAGTTCTTCATTTAACAAGTTGGTGAATTCATTTCTCTGCCCAAAGCTGTCAACAGGGGGATGAAGCAGATCAACGTTGTTTTGTAGATTAAATTGATAATTACAACGAAGCTAGTCAATGATGGATATAAGTCCAAGACATATAAATATGAGCTAGATGTTGATTACCACATAACATAACAACACTGAAAGGAATGAGCTAGATGTCGATCCCATAATCTCAAGAAATGCATAATCTACTTCAAAAATCAGAACGCGGCTGAAGCATATCACATAAACCTTGATAATTCAAGCAATCACAATAGTAGAGCATGCATATCCCAGTGTACTCATATTTATCATAATCTTATGTAGACTCTCATCTCTTCGAGCACACTATAGACCACATAAACTGTAATATGAGCCCTGAAATCCTACAATCTACTGCCCCATCAATTTGTATGTAAAATATAGCTGAATTTTTTGCCATTCTGAATCTTGACATGGCAGGGATATGCCAGCAATTAATGAACAATTAAAAATCAATGCTACAGAACTGAGATCAATTTATACCTGGAGAATTAAACATACCTACAAATGTGATGTGCTTCTCACTCTAAGACAAACTATATATCTGTCATCCGAAAGTATCTGCTTTGCCTCTTAACTGTTTGCTTATTATGGAATTTCATAATATTATTCTTGCTGTTGTATCAGTTCAAATTACACACCAGTTGCTTTTTGTCTTACACTGTAAATAAAAGACGACAGGAGTTGAAGGAATATGGTCAAGGGAATGCCAGAAGTGGGAGAAATTTGTGATATCCTCTGTGCTCAAGTTACAATATGCACAGTGACAACTTTGGAAGTTTCTATAATCGTAAAATAACTATAAGCAGACTGATATTATCCTTGTTAATCTGGGGAATGGCTTCATTTGTGCAGATTGCAACAGGCCAAATTGCAAGCACAGGAATATTGGCTTTGAGTTATGTGCAGAGAATCTCTGAGAAGGTAATGTAGCTGGTGATTGGCAGTTGTAATACAGTTTTTTACCTTTTTTCAGGATTATTCCTTTTTCTGATCTCTATGCTTTGCAACCCCAATGTATAATATTGTCTGCCATACACCTACAGGTCTCACTGGCGTCTGAGTTCATGTACAATCATACATCAAGAGATGCAACAACTAGTTTTGGTTATGATTACTTTTTACGACAGGTATCATTTTATTAGCTTCTCACAATGTTATTCATGGTTCCAGATAGGACTTTCAATTTTTCTTTTGGTGCTGCTTTCCGCATATGAAGATTTTAACTTCAGCGATATATTTAAAGCACAAAAATAGCTGTATGAACCTTCCCTTTGTGGGGCATTGATGAAATTCATTATGAGCTTGGTGGAAATAGGTAATTTTGTTGTGTTTTAGGATTCCTATTTTGATATTTTGTTTTTATGGTGGGGGACTTCGTTAATGAAATTTGCTTTATGAAGAATTTCAAGAATAGGCTACCTTTCAGAGGTCAAGTAATTAGCAAAGACAAATAAATGTGCATTGCTAAATCTCCCTCCTTAATTGGGGATGCTGCTCATACACTCTGGATGTCAAAGAAGTGTTAAGATTGTATAATATGCTAGCTGATATATCAATGACAATTGTTAGGATATAGTGAGTCATGCTTGTATTGTCATTAAACCTCCTCATCAAATATTCTTGTCCTTCAATTAAAACTTGTATATATTTATTTATTTGCGTATAATTATTCTATCAGTCACCTACTTGTTACTTATTAATATTGTTATTCCTATTGGATCTCACGATAGGTCATGGACAACATGGAGCAAGCTTGAGTACATCAGGTTCATGTGGATTCGAGTCAGAACCAAGATCTCCCCCTTGAGACATGTCTACTTCGCAGTTTGCTACTTTCTACCCGCATCCTCATCATTTGCCATCCACAATGGAGCGGATGGAGACCCTTTCATGGACTTGTATACTGGCATCATTCAGTACTCTGGTGACGGGGAAGTCATACTTATGGGGGATTTTAATGCTTGCAGTAGAGACCTCTAGATCCCTCTCCATGACCGATCTGAAGACGTGTTCTGTACCGAAGGACTTGACCCAATCTCGATAGGTCTTCATTGGACCTCAGAAGATGCCTTGGGGCCCACTACAGTTTATGGCAAATATCTCCTACAGTTAGGTGGATCCCACGAGTTGCTCATCCTGAATGGCCTCCCTTGCTTCCCAGACTCTCACTTTTTCACGTGCCGACCACATGGGGGCAGGGCTAGTGTGGTGGATTATGCTCTTACCAACCAAAACTTGCTCCCTTTTATTCGAGACCTCTCTATCTCTCCCATCCCTCTAGGCGACCACGCACTTATCTCTCTCTCCCTCTAGGTTGACCCTCCTCTCCCACCTCCCCCTTCCCGCAGAGCCCCCCCTTCCCACCCTAGACCACTTTTCGCTTCGACGAAGGCGACCATGACATCTTCCTATCATCTCTCCGCTATACCCTTCCTCCTGAAGCCTAGTTCTCCTCACTCGACTTGGCCTCTGCTAAGTACCAGTGCCTCTCGTCCGCAATTTGGGAGGTTGCACTTAACTCCTTCCCCCATTCCACTCGTACCTCTTCTACCACCCCTAAACCTGGCTCTTGTCCCATGAACAAGTGGTACATTGAGGAATACAAAACCCTCCACCGAGAACTAAGTTATGCCTTCCTCCACTCCCGTTCTACTTACCTCGACATTCAAAGGTCTTACTGTCGTCTCCTTCGTTGCAAGAAACAACATTTTGTCTCTTAGAGAAGACGAGAACTCTCAACCCTCCTTGCCCATTCCCCCAAACATTTCTGGCGTACCATCCTCTCTCGACACTCCCCTATCCCTCTCGATCTTGACCCTGCTTCCATGTTTACCCACACCTCTAACCTCTATGACATTCTCGACCAGGCCAACATTCATGTTGATTCCCTCCCTTCCTCTTGCCACCTCTTCACCAACAACGATGTTACGGAGGCCATCCAAGTGATGAGCAACAACAAATCAACAAATGAGAAGGTTACCAAGTAGAGTTCTTTAAACATGGTATCCGGGTTTTGGTTAGCTACTTGGTGCGTGAAGGATTTCCACTAGTCTGGTCTCACCACATCATCTATCCTATTCACAAGACAGGAGCCACTTCTGATCCCAACAACTACAAAACCATCATGGTTGGCCACACATTCTCAAAGTTATATGCCATCATTCTCCATATGAAGCTTTCTAGTGATTTTGAACAGAGAAATCTTAGAGCCAGAGGCTAAGCAAGGTTCAAACCAACACATCAGAGTATTGACCACATTTTTACTCTCCAAGCCGTGATTGAGGAAGCACGCCACCGGTCCTCAAAAGTCTAGTGCTGCTTTGTAGACTTTCATAAAGCCTTCCACTCAGTTTCGAGAGAGGATTTATTGCAACGACTCAGAGACATCGACATCTCGACGATCCTGATGACAACTATTATTTGCCTTTATGGGTCAATTCGTGGCCGCCTTTGTATATCCCGAGGGTTGTCTGAGTTCATTTGTAGCACCGTAGGGGTGAAACAAGGTAGCCCATTCTCTCCAACCTCGTTCGGAATCTACATAGATGAGTTGGAGGGCCTTTCTCCATGAGCATACCCAGGATTCAGTTGGGTGCCTCCTCCACCATGTCCTGATCTCTATCCTACTTTTCGCTGACGATATAGTATGCCTATCTTCCTCCTCGGAAGGCTTGTAGAGACAGCTGTTGACTGAATTGTCATTGATGCCAACAGGTATGTGTCATTGTGTTTCCTCCCAGGAAGGCTTGCAGAGACAACTTGATGCCTTAGCCCTGTTTTATGAACTTCGGAAGCTGACTGTGAATTTGAGCAAAGCAAAGGTTATGATCTTCAATGGGGTTAAGAAAACCTTGGACTTCCATTTCTTATTCAAGGGGGAGGAGGTCGAGATCACCAGAACTTACACTTATTTGGGAGTGTAGTTTTTTGGTCCCTGCTTCAGTCTATGACTAACTCTTCAGCCCCGAATCAACAAGGGGTGCGGGTCCCTAGCCCTTCTCGAGAGACAGTGTTTTTGCCACCACTTTCAGGATATCACATCGAAGATGGATTTGTTGTTACCTCCTAAGTCATACTTAGTCGGTGTTATCAAGTGAGCCTGGTGAACCGGACAAAGATGATTTGTTCGGACTTCAGAAGACCTTCAGACTTGCTTCTAGGAAGTATTTTTTTTATCTACCACATGTTCATACCCCCTTGGGAGGAGTTGTAATAAAATGTTCTAGCATGATAGTGTATGTAAAAGGCTCAGTCTCTTGGACTCATTTATTAATCCGATCAGCCCAACGTGTTTTTTTCCTTGGTTATTATTGGTTGTTGAATAAACGACTGATAATTTCTGAGTTTTTCACTCAATACCTCCAAAGTTGGGGTGGTCGGCTTGACATTTAGGCCTATTGAGGTTATTAGAGTCTGTGTGTCAATGTATAAACATGCTAGGCATTATGGTCGAGAAATATGAACATGTGCTAAGTCCCCCTAGGTTTTGTTTTTTTTATTTTTTAATTTTAATTTTTCCACAAAACTTAGGCTATTTTTTAATAGTCTAAATGGAAAAATTGGTCTTGTAATAAAAGTGGGGTTAAAAATCAGTTTCAATCATGGGGGTGCTCATTTTCTAACTCGAAGCACCCGGTAAACCCATAAACCCACTTTTCCTAAGTTTTGAGTGATTTTTCCATCACTCAGGGATGAAAATCCAAAAAAATCAAATATTAATTTATTTAATTAAAAATTAATTAAATAATGGAGCAAATCCAAGATCCTAAATTAGTGGAATTGGCTCCGATTTGATTGAAATTAGTCTCATCGGCTTCAGATTTGAGGGTTGTGCCCTCCTTTCTCTCTCCTCCACACTTGTGTATCAATCTGGCAGTGGTTTGATGGATGGGTCAGTTCATTGAGTGAGGTGTCACTCCGATTTGCAGTTCCAATCTAGTTAGACTTAGTTCATCATTAGATCAGGCTCGGCTTAACTCTCCATTAGCTGTAGTCTCTCCTTCAGTCAGGCATGCACCCCTCTTGGCCAGTTTGGCTATAAATTGAAGCTGCCATTCCCTTCTCGAAGTTAGTTCGAGTTGGAGAGAATAGGCTTGCTATTGTAATACTGTTGTAATCTTTTGTTGTTGGAATAAAGAAGCTTTGGAGGCTAAATGGTGTAATGCTCTCATGTGTGTGGAATAAGCATTGTCTTGCGGCTATTGATGTTGCCGGTTTTTTCTCTCAATTTCTGTATCTGAGCCTTGTCTGGCTTGAATGATTCAGTTGAATCAATAGGCGTGTAGTTGGGCAAGTAAGATTACTTGTTTTTTTGTATCTCATAGCATATATGTTTGAAGATCTAGCTTATACATGTTTAATAAGCTTATTTGCATGTAATTCTTGTCTCTTTTTCATATATATATCCAGATCTCATAAGGTTTTGTGCAGGATTGTGTGTTTAGCTTTCAGGTGGCGAGGATTGGACGAGCTGTGGATCTAGTTTGACTCCACTGTACATCCGACATTTTTGTGAAGGCATTGCCCCTCTGTATTCCACTAACAAGTTTCCATTGCAGATCTATCCAACAATAGGCCTTTCCCCCTCTCTTCCTCCATTCTATTAAAATCAAACTTCCGGTTACTTGTTCGTCCTCTTATGATCACATCTATTTCTAAAAATTGCTTATACATTGTTAGATCTAGTTCCTAAGAGTCTTGTTGCTTAGATCTGAAATTTCATAAAGAATATCACATTTTTAAAGATAGATCTAGGTGGAGAAATTTTCTTTTTTGCAAGTAGCTAAATTGTAGATCTAAAGCTTGCTCATAAGGTAGTTTCTTTTTTCGTTCTTTAAAGATTTAAATTCTGCAAGAAAGTGCACATCATATTGGCTGCCCAAAAGGCAAGCCAAGATCCCAAGGAAAGCTTGCTTTCCTTGGTTCCCTTTTTGCAAAACTAAATTATTCTTTTTTTAACAATTTTTAACTTCGTATTTTTCGGTAATTAGTGTGCTGACCCAAAGCACTTTCAAAGTGTTTTTGGGCATATTTGATTTTAATAGCTTGCTGTTTTTTAGCCGGTTTAACAAAAAAGAGAAGGAGAGTTTATCCGTTTTCCGATTCTTGGGCGAACCGGAGCTTCCAGGAGGCTTCCCCCACTACTGTGCTTCCTTTTTAGGCTTGTTGTAAGCTTGTTGTAAGCCTTTGGATCCCAGATAACAAGAACCAGAGTGCAAATTAGTTTGCTGATATTGTAACCCTTAATAATAAAAAAGTATCACTTAGAGTAGGCTCTTTTGAGCCCACTCCCCATCCCCCCTGGGGGGATGCGCGTCCGTTTCATTTTTTTGCATTTTTTTGCATTTTTTTCTCTAGCTTAGTCTTGTCATGCATGATTGTATATTTTGATCATATTTGTCATTATTCCATATTTTGAAATCAAAGTAATACTAATACTTACCCCCCGAATCCCCAATTGAACCAAAAGGTGAAAGAGGATCATGGTAGAATTAATTAGAAAACCTGTGGTGTGTGTTTTTTGCTTCTATTTTCATTGTTACTTTTCACAAGCAAGCAGTAAAATTAACCCCTCCTTGATTTCCCGATTGAGGTCCACTTGGACCGAAAGAGATTCTTGGAGGTTCTTTTTTTTAACAAGAACACGCTCTTAAAATTTACTAAAATTTACAAGACTCCGGTGTTTATGCTTTGCACTTGGCTGCGGTTCGTCTGATCAGTCAAGCTGCATCAAAAGCAACGCGAGTGACTAGAATAATTAGGATTCACTTTCCCAATTAACCATCGCAAGCAAAAATCCAACGCCTCAATTAAACCGTAAACGGTGGCAAAATAGCCAAAGGAAGTGGGAACTACTGGACAGTGACCTCGAGGTGCCGATCTCTGTTACATCCTAGCGGGTGTATTATGAACACAGTCTCAGAGATTCCATCCAGCGCACACATTCCTTGCGGGTAGCCGTAGCGGTTGTTACTTTTGTACATACTCCAAGTACCCCCTGAGTATATCTGGAGTCCCCCCAGCTAATTTAATTCACTCATCTTTTCACATTAATTTAAAACGTACCAAGATACAATTGCACAACATTCACTCCAGCACTTGTAAGCACTCTTAATTATTTTCGACTCCATTTAAAGGCACTGGTCAACTGCTTATTTCTTTCAATCTATATGTGATTGGGTGTCATATCGTGCTTATTTGTGATTGTCTCATCATGTTATCTGTTATTTACAATTGTTAAATCAAAACTCCTAAAAAGCTTACTCGTTTAATACCATCATCATCTAAGTAACCAACCTTAGTAACTCGTAGGGTCTACCCCCCTTGGCTTCGTTATGAGTTTGCTTAAACGGAGGAGTATAATACAAGGTGACAGCCTTGACTTGAGACTTGCCCCCAAGGACACATCAAGTGGCTTGAAGATTTCTGCCACGTTCCCCCCCAGGTGTGTGAAAGGTGGCAACACCTGTTAAATACCCTGATTCGCCCCACTGTTTTATATGGATTAGAAATTTGGGGACTCTCTTTACTCGAGTCCGATTGGGCCTCAGCTAAGAGAGTCCAGATCCTCCTTCTTGGACGTATCATCAGATATAAGTAGACAATGCCACAACATATCATCCTAGCTGAGTTTGGGGCCGAGCCTTTCCGTCTGGAGACGGTTTTCAGATTGGTTTCCTTCCTGCATCGGATCCGGGGGTTAGCCGATTTAGGAAAAGGCCGAGACAGGTACCCTTATCTAGCCTATTGCTCTGATGAGACCATTGCTTGCACCGCCCATTCAGGCAGGGCCAAGTGTTGGGTCACAGGAGGCTCGAGCCTTCTTGCTTCAGTGGGGATCTTGTTAGATTGTCTCCCCCCATTTCAGTACTAACTGGATGCCCCCAACCACCTTCTACCTACTCGACAGGATTTAAATAAGATCATGAGAGAGGATGTTTACAAGTAGTTCGTACATGTTACTTGGGTCAATCCTCCTGGAGGGTTGCGTCCTAAGATGGCTTTCTATGCCGACCACTTCTTGGAGATCAAAGACGGTCTCATTGTTTGATCCCAGTACACGCGTCGCCACTGGATGCATGCTCTTTGGTAGGATCAATGTTATCGGAACCGGACCGGTCATCGAACCGACGAAGCCCAAAATGTGAACCGGACCGGAACCAACAAAAAACCGGGTAAAAAACCGGCTGACTAAAAAATACATAAAATATTCATATTTTGTAAAAAAACATATATATTCATGTGCATACATATGAATCCAAACCATAATACACAAATATGTAAAGTTTCTCATATATATAGCAAATATACAAAATAGCACCTAGTGCAATACATCTGTGAGGTTTTGAACCAAAGTACATCAACAAAGAGGCTCTAAATGGCCCCTACAATCCAAAAATAAACCATAGTACTAATGAATAACAATAAAGTGATCATATGGCACTACCCTACTAGCCACTACTTAGTACTACTAGAGTCTAGTAGTCTACTACTCATCATCGTCCTCCTCATCGTCATCCTCATCCTCTTCATCCTCTTCAGGAGTGGGATTCTGAGCCCCACTTGATTCCCCTGGCCCTGAAGATGGAACCTCTGGAGGTGGGTCCAAATCCAACCAAGAAAGGTCTTCATTATCAAATACTGGTGCTTGAGTCTCTACAACCCACTCTGATGATGGATCAAAGTCATCCAAGGTTATGTTTCCTGTTGCTGGTGTCTTGTTCAACAACTGGTTACGTCTCAACCTAAGATTGTACTGGACATAGACCATATCATTCAACCGTTTTTGTTCCAAACGGTTTCGTTTCTTGGTGTGTATACGCTCAAATGCACTCCAATTGCGTTCACATCCCGAAGCACTGCATGGCTGGCTCAATATTCGAATTGCAAAATTTTTCAAATCAGTGCAGCTCCCACCAAACTACCCCCACCAATAGGCTGCAATAAGAGTTGAATGCAAACAAGTTTCAGCAAATGGCTTTGGAAATTTAACTCATTCTTTACAATGGGTTAAATAACTGTAAAACTTTGAAAATTCTTACCCGGTGGATCCTTAGATCTGCCTCGTATGGCCATGCTCATGCCAAAGCTACCCATACTTTCATTGAATTGCAGTAGCTTACTGTGTATCTCATCTTGTATCTTGGGATCAGGAACCATGCGCTCAATGCATCTATACAATCCGTCTTTTACCTCCCCATCATCATTGGCTTCAAAGTCTTTTGTATAGTGGTACCTTCAAAAGTTCATTCAAAGTTCAAAAGACAAAAAATATTCATCAATGAATTTGAAATTGTAACTTGTAACTTTGAAAGTTTAAACTTTACAGTTTGAAATTAAAAGAAAACTTATAACTTTGAATAGGAATTTTGAGATTTCTTACCTTGGGTTTAAGTAATAGCCAGCTGCATGCAAAGGACGATGGAGTTGTCTGTTCCATCTGTCATCAATGATATTCCAAATAGGAAAATACTTCTGCCTTTTATCACCATATGCTTTCTTTATTGCTTCTTTGGCCTGATCCATGGCCTTATAAATAAAACCCATAGCGGGTTTATCACCATCTACCATCCGCAACACTCTCACAAGAGGCTCACTGAATAAAACTATCTCTTCTGCCATTTTCCAAAATGTTTTTTCAAACACTTTGTCAGCAATATCCTTCCCTTCAGCCTTTTGACTCCATTGACATTCATTCCACTCATTGCAGGAAAACATCTTCCGCACATTGGCTTTTTGATCAACAAGGGATTGCAACGAAAGAAAGTTTGTTGCAAATCGTGTAATGGCTGATCTAACAAGCTCTTTACCCCCAGTGTTCTTCCTCATAAGACTCAAAACCCATGAGTGGTTGTAGATGTACTTGGTTATTGATTTTGCCTGCTCCACACACTTCTTCACCCACTCAATTTTGCCAATATCCTCCAACATGAGGTCCAAACAATGGGCTGCACATGGTGTCCACCAAATGGAGGGGTGTTTTTCCTCTAACATCCTTCCGGCTGCAACATAGTTTGAGGCATTGTCAGTGATGATCTGTACAACATTCTTTGGCTCGACCTCCATAACTACTCCATCCAAAAGATGAAATAATAATTGTGCATCCTTCACCTGATCAGAGGTATTTGCAGATTTAAGAAACATGGTTCCTTTTGGGCAAGCAATCAGGAAATTGATAATAGTGCGGGATTTTCCATCAGTCCATCCATCAGACATTATTGTGCACCCTGTTTTACTCCAGGACTGCTTGAACTCCTTCAAATATTCATCTATTCTTTGAACTTCATTTCGTAAAAGGGGTCCTGTGATATCATGAAAACTAGGGCCTTTGAAGCCTGGACCACATGAAGCTATAGCATCTATCATAGGTTGATAATAAGAAGAATTAGTTGCATTGAAGGGCATGTCTGCATCATACCACCATCTAGCTATGCATTCCCAAGCAGCCTCCTTCTCCATCTTCTTCCATTTAGCATCAATGGTGGGCTGAGCACCAGGGGTAGTGCGAGGCACAAAGAAAGACTCAAGACCTCTACTGCTGATGGGGGTAGTACCCGGGGTACTACGTGGCCTCTTCAGGTTCGAATTGGATGCTCTATGTCGACCTCTCCCCCTAACAGGAAAACTAGAGGATTCTTCAAAACTAGTCAAATGACCTTGAGGGGTTTCACAATCACCACCCTCAGGATCATAGTCAATCTCATCCTCAAATGGCATTGAACTTCTCTCTAAGTCTTCTTGAATCTTCTTTGTCTTGGCTTTTTCTTCTTGGTAGGCTTCAATACTACTTAGCATCTCTGCTCTAAGATCATTAGAGACTTTCCTACAAGGTTCAACATTGCCTCTAGCACCAGCTAAGTGTTGTTTTAACCTATGGATACCTCCCCCAGCTATTTTCTTCGCACAATAATTGCATATTTTTTTCCCACCATCATCCAATTGGCAATGAACCCATGCCACATCCTTCCTCTCTTTTGGAGCCATGGCAAAGTTCAAACAAAAGCTGGAAATAAAACCCTATAATTTATTAATAACTTCATAACTAAGGAAAAAAAAATTTAAAGAGAAAAGTCTTGAGACTTGTCACTTGACATACCTTTGAGAGAGAAGAAGAAATGAAGAAAAGCTGCCAAGAGAAAAAGAGGATGCTGATCCGTGATAATAGTCCACAAATTCATCACAAAAGCTTTCAATAACCTCCAAAACAGTCCACGTAATAGCTCCAAATGTGCTGCAAAAAATGATGCTTCTAGTCTCCTCCAAATCCTTGCTGCAATACACACTTGACTATGCCCAACAAGTTCTTGGAAACCACCGGTAAAACTCAGCTGCAAAAGACTACACAACTGCCCAACGAACCGTGCTCTCAAGATTGCCAAACTGATAGCAATGAGTAGTGTGAGAAATGTAGAGGGTGGGGGGGTCTTTAAATAGTGTTAGGATAGGCTTAGGGTTAGATTAGGAGTAGTAGTTAGGTTGTACTTTTGTTTTGTTTTTTTTAAATTTGAAAAACGTGGGTCCCTGCACGCGGCCATACGACAAAGTACAGACCGGCCCGGTTTCGTACGGAACCGGTCAAAACCGGCCGGTTCGGCAATTTTGACCGGTTTGGTGCCCGGTTTGGTCAAAATTCCGGTTTTTTTAAATTTTTTAAGTGACCGGATCAGTCAACCATGTGAACCGGTCAGACCGACCGGTTTTGCCGGTTCCGATAACACTGGGTAGGATCCCACAGACTCCGGATAGAGACAGACCACCAGATTGATAGATCGGAGAGGATATGTCAGCTCTGTCATCTACAGGAAGTGGAAACTGAGACGCATTTCATCTTCAGATGTCCTATATACTACGAGATTAGAGGACACTTCTATTGCTTGTTTAGGGGGCCTCAAAATCTAGCTGCTTTCTTCAAGTACATTGATCAGAGATGTCTAGCACTTTACATTTAGGAGGCTCTCAGGATTCGAGCGCAAGTCCTCCAGCCCCCCATCAGACCAGATACCAAACAGAGGATCACGACGTTCTTCAACGTGCTACCACCTTCCAGGGGCACCAAGAGATCGATTGACTTACACATCGACCCAGTTACCAGGTCAACAAGGGTCGATAGTTCTCGACACATGAGATCTCAGCGGCAGCTTCGTACTAGGCCTCCCTCTGTGGGGAGCTCAGGACCCTCCAGACCTCATCAACATCACCCTAGAGGACGCCTCACGCCCACCAGCTCCTGTTCGGGACAACAGACACTATTGAACTTCCCTCAGTTTTCCTCTTTCAGCCTTGGATGTTAGGAGTACTTGCTCTCGGTTCCTATCCACTTGAGCTTCTTTGCCCCTGTGCAGAGGCTGAGACGAGAGCTCTTCGATGTTAAAACCCTTCTCGCATTGCTTTTACTTCTTTTTTCTTCTTCTCTATTTTAATTTTGTATTGTATCTCTTTTAAAGGAGACCGTTTGGTCCTCTCACATGCACGAACATCATTGTAACTAGCAGTCATGTTGACCTACTTTGTGGTCATTAGTGGTGTAGAATAGGTCTCAGACACTGAGAAGGGGGGGGTGTTGAATCAGTGTCTGTTACAAATTTAAAATATCTCTTGCCAAAACACAAATGACATTTTAATAAGTCATAACATTTACCAATTATATATATATGAAATAACAAACACATATGAATAAATCAAATGCATTTTTATTAAATGAAATTTTTCATCACATAGCATGAATTATCTAGACCCAGCTAGATTGAGAGACCCAACTCTCTTACAAGACCCAATTTGTATACATGACCCAGCATGTAGAGAGGAATCCAATCCTCATTCAGGCTCCAACCTAATTACAGACACCAATCTGTTTGTATGAACACAAGGTCCATGTCAAAGGTAGACTATCTACCAAAATATTACATTTTATCCACCGAGATACCCTTCTTCTAATTTAGAATCTTCATTTAAATACTTTTATTCATGCCCTTTCAAGTCTTTCATACCTTTTCAAAGTTATACCTCTTCAAATCTTTTGTCTTCATACCTCTTCGAGTCATCATATTTCTTTCATTTTGTTTATTTAGGTTTTATAACAATTTTTAATTCTTTAAAACAATAATATAATTATGTTTTATATTACTTATATGCAGACTTGAATTCTAATAAAAAATCTTTAGCGCTTAACAAAAAAAATACTTTTTGACATTAGCGCTCAACCATATGATCTTAACTTTAAGTCCTGGTCCCTATCTTACTCACGATAAAATGGTTTTGTTTGTACGGGAGCTTGGATTGTGATGCAATGAAATCTTAACACCTCATCATGTTAACACCTTACCGTCCATCTCAATGCCATGTTTTCCTCTCTGTCAATTCCATGTTCGCCTCAATGCCACGTTCACCAAAAGGTTAGGGGGCTTGACAGGTCGTCTTAGGCTCCAGGCTGGTGAGGTTCTCGTGGATTCCAAGCACCCAGAGCCCCCACCATAACCTCTGCTCTACCCGTCGATAAGCACAGGGAAGATCGGGCTATATGAACACATATAAATCACTCTTGCGAGCTACACGATTAAAGCTTGAACCTCTCGCATCGTGGTGTTGATTATCTGATAGACAGTGAAGACAATCATGGAGGTTTTTAAAGAAATTATCTTCTTCCTCACAGCACAGACCATCAAATGGTTCCTTTCCAACTTCTTCATTAGCCTATACCTTCGATACAATTTCTCGCAATACATCATCCTTTGTCCAGGTGAATTTTTCTGCCTCCTCTGCTGATAGACTATTCTCCTTTTTTTATCTATGCCATTTTGAGGTCCGATCTGCATTGTCTCACTTTTACTTTTATCGCTATCTGTTTCGTGACTTTCCACATCTAATTCATCCTCAGCAAATTTTGCAAGACGTGTATCACTAAGATACGCATTATCTTGCCACATAGATTTTGACTCATCTGCAACCTTTTTTTGTAATAACTTTTTGAAAGGTTGGTCTAAGATTTTCATAGTTTTCATCAATAACCCTAACAGTAATACTCGACTTTGTTTCTTTTGCTGCTCTTATTTTATTTGCAGTAGATGGATCCACTGAAAATGAATCATCATTAGGTGGCCTAAAAGAATCCCTATTTTCCACTTTTCCATCATGATTACCTTCTTCAATTCTTTGCTTTGATGCATTCATAGCTGCATATTTCTCAACATCACTGGATGCATTATTAGAAGGTTCACCCCATTGTGATACCAGTATTTCCCTGGCTTCTTCTACAAAGATACTTGTGTAGGAATAGGTGACATGAATTCAATACGTAAACATCCATTTCTCTCAGGTTTTCTAAGTTCACTGCCATCTTCCTTATCATCTTCACATATCTATTTCCAATGCCATTAACACCACTGGCATGCATATCCTTTTATGGCTCCAATGAACACCACAGCTAAACCAAGAACCTTTCTCACATCATTTCTTTTCTTCAATTAAATACATAATTTCTTCTCTGTTTTTTTATGGGATCCTTTGCACTTGCTGTTGCAGTTGCGTTGAGAGCCAATAAAGGTACTTTCGGAAACATTTGCTTGAAGATACCAAGTACCTGATAATCTGGTCGAAAGTCATGCCCCTTATTGGCTTATACAATGAGCCTCATCAATTACAATTAGAGTAAGCAGATCCCTTCGATGCAAGCTTTCAAGATGTCTGAGCAGATTATCGCTTCTTGCAATCTTCTCTGGTGTCACATACAACATCTTAAATTTACAATAGTTTGAACCAAGCTCATTAAGAATTTGTTGTTGTTCTTGCCACTCCATATTTCCACTGAGATATGTTGCAGGGATGTTTTCCCTCATCCTGTCTCTATTTTAATATTGAACCCCTGGCGTTCTACATTACTTGCTTCAGAATAACCACCATAATCTTTTTCATTGGTTGGAGATTCATCATCACAGACCATGCCATCTGCAATTCCCTGATTGACATCAATGCCAATCTTTCAGGCCAAGTTGCCAACAATCTCCCCCTTTGGCATTGATGGCAATACTATCTTTATTTCTTTCCCTTTGACATCAACGGCAAAGGTATAAATGACTCCCCCTGACTTTTATCACAGTCTTTTTTATCTTTTCACATAAGTGGAGAAAAATATAATCAGCTCACCCTGACTATGTAGTTTCTCTCAAACCAACTGAAAAAGCCTTCTTCATTTATTTCCTGGACTGTTGGATTTCTGCCATATTGCCAATTGTTAACCGTCTCCCCCTAAACTGATATAATTTGGTTTTGACAGTTTTTGTTTGGACTGATATCCAACAAATGCTTTCTAACAAAGTAAAAATGTCAAGCTCACACGATTTCACATTGGACAACTTGCAAACGCTTTTTACACTTCAATTCTGTCAGTAGTATTTCTTCAACCAGTTCTCAAGTCTCAAGCTTCTTGTTTTGACTTCTTTGATTCATGTTTTTATTTCACATGATGTTCCAACATTGCATCAACAGATTCATTTTTGTAGAACTATGATTCTAGTTAGCATCATTGTCTAATCCTTCTTCCTTGGGTTCAATGTCCTTTTAATGGTCAAAGCTGCTTTACATTCTGCTGTTCAGATACAGCAGAATAATTCTTAGCACCATTGTTAGAATTACCTTCTCTGACCTCAGATACATTCTTACCATCACCTTTACGAGGGCGTGAATCGTGTTCAAAACATTGATTAAGAACTGTTGCTTTGTTTTTATCCACCCTAGCATCATGGCTAATATTTGGAAATGAGCATTCAGCACCTTGGTAAACATGCTTGCATTGCTGCTAGTGTATTCCTTCATCAATTACAAGCACATTGTCATTTCCCAACTTATCCTGAGATCTTCCAAGAACAGGCAAAACTCCTCCTAGATGTGATGTGGACATGGATGGCAGCATACCAATTGCACAGGGTTTCCAATGCTTGGTAATAAGCCAATGTCCTTCCATGGTAGAGAGGTCCTCATTCAACCTTACGTTTTCAGAAACTGCATGATCAATCTTTTTAGTGTGCATGCTCTTGAGAGAATCAAGTTGCTGCTTTGCTTTCTCAAGGGAAGTACTCTGACATGCGATTGCTTTTCGGAAGTCTTTATTATCATGATCATATCTTAAAGAATTGTCTTCATTAACATCCAATAATTTATTATCTTCTTCAGATGGTAAAATGTTGCAAATGTTAGTTGAACCAGTTGTCCTGTTACCAATCAACCCTTGCCCTCTATTATTGAGCGTGGAATGTTGGTCCACCGAGTCTTCTGCACAGATATTTCTTTCCTGGGCAATTTTCCTCAGTTTAACTAGATATTCTACTTTCTGCATAAGAGAGCTGTTTCCAAGTAATTTGGCTATGATCAGCACCAGCTCTGAAAGAGAAGAGCTGTAAGGTAGACTCTGAAGACAGTCCAAAAGAAAATCTTGTAAGAGTATCTTAGGAACAAGACCATGCCAGAAAGATGTATTTATCTCCGCTGATTTACATGCTCCTGTTCCTGCTGCTCTTCTGAACATTCCCAGATCCTTGAGAAGCCATGTCACCCAAAAAACAAGGTCAGAAGTATGTGGATGTTTAATTCCTATTAAAGGTTCCGGCTCAGATGGTAACTTTAGATTCTTCAAGGATTCTAGCTTTCCTTTTTCAAATTCACCAGCTTCTATAGCAATAATTCTTTCCACAATAGTTTTTATTAGTAGAGGTACCATATCTGGTTTCTTAAGGCATATCGCATCTACAACTGATTTCCAGTTTTCCCTGCTAAGTTGGGATAATTCTAAGTCATTTACAGCAACAATATCCTCTTGCAAACTGTTCAAGACCAATGCCTCAAACTTGTCTTTCAGATTACCTTCTTTCAACAAGCACACTTCCAGCAACACAGACACCACTTCCAAGGGGTATGCAGTACAGAACTGCGCAAGTCTCCTTATGTTTGATTTTATGTGTTTCTTCAAACTGTATGTTTCTGCTTCTAAAGCAGCTGTTCGAATTGACTGCTTTCTTTTTCATAATTCTCTCTGTCATAAATATCATCTGGGCTTGGGCTTCGCTCATGTTTTCTGAATGGGGTCTGTAGCGAGGAATTTTCTCTGAATCCTGTCACCATAAGGTAAACGAATTACTATGTTGACAACTCCAGGTGTCAATCTAGCAGGCTCTTGTGTCAAAGCTGGATATTTGATCCTCTCAACTTCTTCAGTATTATTTCTATCTTCTAAATGTTTTCTGTATTCATCCACGGATCCCTTCTTCGTGTAAAGATTCAGAATCTCCTTCATTTTTCCGGAATCCACACGGGCCTCTACTTTATTCATTTTATATCCTGTGTAAGGATCTATGATAAGAACAACAGGCATCTTGTCGGTTTTGTACCAAGATATTATCAATGTTCCCCCAAGTTTCCGGGACAGGGGGACGCGGGAGCGGGGAAACGCACATTCGGAACGCATGGAGACCACCCCCAAATTTAGGGATATTCGGGGGGGACATGGGGATGTCTCTAAAATTATAAAAATAAAATAAAATATCAAAAATAATAATTCATTTGATGTATATTAATGATTGTGCAATGTAAATACTAAATATATCAGTTTATTTTCTAAGTAGTACCAAGTAGGAATTGTAAAATGTGAAAATATTAAAAAAAAATTCACAGGGGCATGGTTGGGGAGGGAAAGTTTCGCCCAGGAGTCCCCAAGTCCCCGGGACGCAGGAAATGTGGAAATGCGTCCCCGACCCTACGGGACGTTTCCCCGTGGAACATTGGATATTATCTTCATTCCTTCCTCATAATAATCATAAGTCCACCACAAAATAAAATGTTTCTTTAGTATATCTTGAATTTTAGCATTTCTCCAAACGTTCCTCTTAAACTCGTGAGATGTCGATTGATTTGGCTGGACATTTGCCAATAATCACTTTTCTTCGATTTGGCCATGACCCTTAGCCGCATGAAAGCTACCGACAAACCGATGAACTCTGACTTCAGGGGGTTGCCTTAGTGCTAGAGGTGATTCTTCATAATGGACTGGTTCATCATAATCATGTTCATATCGAACAGTACCCGTTTCTTCATAATTGACTAGCTCATGTTCATCACGAATAGAACCTGTTTCTTCATAATTGACTCGTTCATCATCATCATGTTCATCAGTACCCGATTGACCAGGGCTTATGGGAGGCGAAGTTTCAGGACCTACGCCAACATCATCATCATCGTCCATGTAACCAGACTGGTAGTCATACTCAGCAGAACTCTAGTGATTTTTTGGTGGAAAAGTTTCCCTAACACCATCCTGACTAAAGAAAAGCTGTACTGCCTCTTCAACTACCCAATTCGTTGACTCCAAAAGGCGCTCCGCCTCAGTCTGCGTGAGTCCTGTGATTTCAATAAACTGATCAATCTTGCTTTTCGTGTCTGCCATGGATTTTAGTTGGAGATAACTTTAACTAATTGCGTGGAAGAGAACTCGCACGGAACAATTTTAAGGGTGGAGGGACTTGCGGATAGATTTGCATCCACTGCAAGGGATCCCACACATGTGCTCCTTTGGACTTCAACTGAAACTTCATGGTATCCCTCCAATTGGCATCTATCTTTAGATTAAGTGCTTGGCTCTAAAAATGGACCTGTTTCCCTTTTGGATCAGTCTTCCAGCAGTGAGCTATTCAAAGACAACCTGCTCTGATACCAATTGTAGAACAGGTCTCAGACATTGAGGGGCGGGGGGGGGGGGGAATCAGTGTCTGTTACAAACTAAAAAATTCTCTTGCCAAAACACAAGTGACATTTTAATGAGTCATAACATTTACCAATTATATGTATACGAAATAACAAACACATGAATACGCCAAATATATTTTTATTAAATAAAATTTTACATCATATAGCCTGAATTATCTAGACCCAGCTAGATTGATAGACCCAACTCTCTTACAAGATCCAACTTGTATACATGACCCGGCATGTAGAGAGGAATCCAATCCTCATTCAGGCTCCAACCTGATTACAGACACCAATCTGTTTGTATGAACACAAGGTCCATGCCAAAGGTAGACTATCTACCAAAATATTACATTTTATCCACCGAGATACCCTTCTTCTAATTTAGAATCTTCATTTAAATACTTTTATTCATGCCCTTTCAAGTCTTTCATACCTTTTCAAACTTATACCTCTTCAAATCTTTTGTCTTCATACCTCTTCGAGTCATCATATTTCTTTCATTTTGTTTATTTAGGTTTTATAACAATTTTTAATTCTTTAAAGCAATAATATAATTATGTTTTATATTACTTATATGCAGACTTGAATTCTAATAAAAAATCTTTTGCACTTAACAAAAAAAAATACTTTTCGACATTAGCGCTCAACCATATGATCTTAACTTTAAGTCCTGGTCCCTATCTTACTCATGATAAAATGGTTTTGTTTGTACGGGAGCTTGGATTGTGATGCAATGAAATCTTAACACCTCATCATGTTAACACCTCACTGTCCATCTCAATGCCATGTTTTCCTCTCTATCAATTCCATGTTCGCCTCAATGCCACGTTCACCAAAAGGTTAGGGGGCCTGACAGGTCGTCTCAGGCTCCAGGCTGGTGAGCTTCTCGTGGATTCCAAGCACTCAGAGCACCCACCATAACCTCTGCTCTACCCGTCGATAAGCACATGGAAGATCGGGCCAGATGAACACATATAAATCACTCTTGCGAGCTACACGATTAAAGCTTGAACCTCTCGCATCGTGGTGTTGATTATCTGATAGACAGTGAAGACAATCATGGAGGTTTTTAAAGAAGATATCTTCTTCCTCAGAGCACAGACCATCAAATGGTTCCTTTCCAACTTCTTCATTAGCCTAAACCTTCACTACAATTTCTCGCAATACATCATCCTTTGTCCAGTCGAATTTTTCTGCCTCCTCTGCTGATAGACTATTCTCCTTTTTTTATCTATGCCATTTTGAGGTCCGATCTGCATTGTCTCACTTTCACTTTCGTCGCTATCTGTTTCGTGACTTTCCACATCTAATTCATCCTCAGCAAATTTTGCAAGACATGTATCACTAAGATACGCATTATCTTGCCACATAGATTTTGACTCATCTGCAACCTTTTTTTGTAATAACTTTTCAAAAGGTTGGTCTAAGATTTTCATAGTTTTCATCAATAGGGCTAACAGTAATACTCGACTTTGTTTCTTTTGCTGCTCTTATTTTATTTGCAGTGGATGGATCCACTGAGAATGAATCATCATTAGGTGTCCTAAAAGAATCACTATTTTCCACTTTTCCATCATGATTACCTTCTTCAATTCTTTGCTTTGACGCATTCATAGCTGCATATTTGTCAACATCACTGGATGCATTATTAGAAGGTTCACCCCATTTTGATACCAGTATTTCCCTGGCTTCTGCTACTAAGGTACTTGTGTAGGAATAGGTGACATGAATTCAATACATAAACATCCATTTCTCTCGGGTTTTTTAAGTTCACTGCCATCTTCCTTATCATCAACACATATCTATTTCCAATGCCATTAACACCACTGGCATGCATATCCTTTTATGGCTCCAACGAACACCACAGCTAAACTAAGAACCTTTCTCACATCATTTCTTTTCTTCAATTAAATACATCATTTCTTGTCTGTTTTTTTATGGGATCCTATACACTTGCTGTTGCAGTTGCGGTGAGAGCCAATAAAGGTACTTTCGGAAACATTTGCTTGAAGATACCAAGTACCTGATAATCTGGTCGAAAGTCATGCCACTTATTGGCTTATACAATGAGCCTCATCAATTACAGTTCGAGTAAGCAGATCCCTTTGATGCAAGCTTTCAAGATGTCTGAGCAGATTATCGCTTCTTGCAATCTTCTCTGGTGTCACATACAACATCTTAAATTTACAATAGTTTGAACCAAGCTCATTAAGAATTTGTTGTTGTTCTTGCCACTCCATATTTCCACTGAGATATGTTGAAGGGATGTTTTCCCTCATCCTGTCTCTATTTTAATATTGAACCCCTGGCATCCTACATTACTTGCTTCAAAATAACCACCATAATCTTTTTCATTGGTTGGAGATTCATCATCACAGACCATGTCATCTGCAATTCCCTGATTGACATCAATGCCAATCTTTCAGGCCAAGTTGCCAACAAGTGGACATTGATAAAACTATCTTATCTTATCTTATCTTATATTACAATTCTATTATTACACGAAGAGGAATCTCTGTGGAAAGAAGCTTTATATAGGTATGAGTTGTGGATAAAGTTAGTTTGATTTCATATGGATGAAGTTAGTTGCATTCATAGCAAAGACAATCAGCTTTAATCCCAATGACTTTGTTAATTAGTAGGTGTTCCCAATGTTGGGACCCTAGATTTGGAACCAAAGGAGATATCTGGGGTGAGTGTGAGGAAAACCTAATCAAAGAAATAGTCTTGGTCAATGACTTCATTGAGAAGCATAAGGACTGATATTGACAAATTTAAGATAAAAAAGTCTTTGCCTGGCAGTGCAATTTTTTTTTCCAAGGTTGGCTAGTGAGAGATGCATCCATGTGGTTATGTGGTCACTCATGTGAAAATGGTTGTTGGAGAGAGAAGTATGATTAGCAATAGTTACTTTTTAGGTAAATAAAGATCCCTCCAGAATAATTTATAAAGTAATATAAAATGAAGACACAGTATCTTATTGGAATTGTTAATGAAGTCATATATCCAGGAAACAGGGATGGTCGAATTGTATCTCTAATGAAGCAAACAAATACCCTTCAAGATGAAGTCCTAAAGCTCTAGGTATGGTCTTGGTGTAACTAAGAGGGAGGCCAATGCCACAATAGCAAACCCTCTTTTGCTCTCTAGGTTGGTTCTTCTCCAACTCGATGGAGGCTTGTCGAGGATAGGAGTACTAAAGCTTTCAATGAGGTTGAAGGTGAAATTAAGAGATAGCTTCAGCAAAATGGTTTATGATAGTAAATGATAAATAAGGATGGATAGATTGGAGACTAGTGTCTTATCCATTGGGCAAATGGGGTCAACCGAGGTCAATATGAAGGATTTAAAGGAAAGATTAGAAGGATTAGGGTTGGAATGTTACAAATCCTAATCACTTTCTATTTGCTTCACACATTTCAGAAATTTAATAAAAGGAGAATACTATTAACGATATCCTCAAATGATTTTGAAGGGACAATTGTCATGCAAGGGTAAGAGAGCATATAACCATAGAACGAGAGACATACAACACTCAACACTGCCAATTGACAACCATCACATAGAATAAAAGTCTTACTTCATTAACCCAAAAACATTGTCATTTAAAAAATTCCATCCACAAGTGAAACATGAGCGACACAAAACCATTCAGGAGAGTACTTTTTGATTCACAATCCAAAAGAGATTAGTAGATATTCAACTAAGTTCAATGGGATTTCTCCCCAAATCCAACCATGGAAATAGGAGGGGCTACTATTTATATAAAGAGTGTTACTCAACTTTCTATACAATAAAAGAATAATTTCCCTTTCTAGATCCACTATTTGTTCAATTGATTTTTCTAGAAATAACAGACTAGTGGTTAGATCCACTTTTTTCTCCAATGGAAATAATACAATAACGGTTCTCATTGAAGCAACCCTTTGAGAAGAGTTCAACAATAATAAACAAATGGAGTTGGTTAGATCCACTTATTGCAAGTAATTAATAATTTAATTCCATGAGAACATTTCAACAATGAATAAACAATGTAATTAGTTACCAACCACCTCCAAATGGCTCAAGGAAAGAGGGCATACCCGCTCCCTTGAGTGATTGACCAAGTGTTCTTTGCCATGAGCATTTATTAATGATGCTCTCTCGAAATCATCAAGACATTCTAGCATCCGAGGTGAGGTGCTCCTTAAATCGAGTGGTCAAAGAAAACTGATGAGTGCTTCAAGGTGACAGTTTTGAACTTGCTAGCCTCATCAATATATATCAAATTTTCTATTATAACCACGTTTTAGAAATGCCATGTGCACTTTGCTTTTAATGATGTCGAGCTTGCAAAATTCTGGGTAATCTATTAGAAGATAACTGCTCCCAAAGTTAGGACGCCCCTCCAAAACTGTAACAATTGCCTGTTACCACAATTCTTGTAGCAACCCAAAATAAGTGAGCTTATCCAGGATGGCAAAGGTAGATGGTTGCTAAAGTTGTGACCTTCAAGGATCCCACCCCCAAAGATGCTATGGTTGTCACACCGGATAGGACTCTCGTCACTTTAAGCTATCTAGAACACTTTCCAATGAACTAAGATGGCTATGGGAGAGACTCAAGCCCGACGAAACGCCAGACCTTTTATAACTGTAGGATACCTATAAATGATGGATAGATGAAGTACCCTAGGGATTATACTTCCTAGATCGGTGAAGAGTAGTTGAGCTCGGGCTTATGCTAGTGGTGAATCAAACTCAACTTTTAAGTTTTATGCATTGATCAAGGAAGACAAGTGCTAAGGTAAGAACAAACCCAAACACCAATTTGACTTACTATACGAAAGGTCACACAAACCTTGTACACAAGCAAGTCATCAAGCATCACTAATAGATTTTGGCTTCTAACTCTAAGAGTGAAATGATAGACTATGAATTGGTGCTTAGATTGGGCAATGGAGTCACAATGAAGTTGTAAGGGCCAACAAAGATAATCACAAAAGGAAATGTCCTCTCTCACAAGAGAATTCAATTCAAAACCCCAAAGGAGAATTCTTTTGAGATAAACAAATAGAAGGATGAGTTTGGGAATGAAATCATTATGGTTGTAGAATAAGGTCCTACGACTTAGTGGCCCTTTTCTAAGAGATTTAGTCTTCCACAATAAAAATGAAAATCGTATTGTTTAAAAACATGTCCCACGTTTTAGATATAGACTCAAAAAGGATCTCAGTTTGGTCTAAAGAAAATGATGCTGTTACACCGTATATGAGTGTAATTAGCTTGCTCGTATCCAGGTTAAGGAGGAAGATGTTCCATCTTCAGAATATGATTGAATAAATGATTAATTACAATGGATATGGCTGCCTTAAATATGGCTTGGCCATTAGTTATTGAAGAGACACTTCTCTTCATAAACTCTATTTAATATTATTATTTACTATTACTAATGCTTATCTATTATCTACTATTTTATAATTGTAACATTGCCTTCCCCTTGGGAAAGCTTTGTCCTCAAAGCTGGGTTTGCTCATGTCATCTGTTATTCTGGCTCTGTGTCAAACTGATGACTTGAGACATGCGATTTTGATTACGATCATTGCTTCATTTTGATTCTTTTGTCTTGGCTTTTGCATTAACTATGGACTTGGTGAAGTTTTGATTACGCTTTTGCCACTTGTGTGGTTGTTTCTTTTACCTATTTTTGTCGTCAACTGAACAAACTTGATAGACATGACGACATTAACTATTTCTGTGTTGTCATTCCCACCATATTCTGTGACAGTCCCCTAAGAACACCAGTCTTGTCTTGTGTTTTATAGATGGTATAATTTTTTCCAGTAATGTTCCTTATAGCTGTCCTTGTGATGACATATGTCCTCCGTGCGTTTGTTATTGTGACATTATTGCTGCTCCATTGATCATCTTTATTGTTAGCAACATCGACGTGTCTCTTATCACAATCTTGGTCATGATCATCTTTCTCCTTGTCAATTATTTCGTTGTTAGTTTCTTCATTACTAGGGTATGTTAGATCCTTGTCTCGCATATTATCTTGATCGATGCCATTACTCTCATCGGGGATGACATAATGGCTTACTGTATATTCCTCTTTTGCATCCGCTTGGGTGGCGTCTTCTACATGATTTTCACATACATCTTCATTTCCTTTAAATGTTTTGTCAATAGATTTTTTTATTTCATCTTTGTCCTTGAGGATTTTCTCAAAGAGATTCATCAATTCTTCACTATAAGATACCATGCGTGTTATACAAAGGACTTTTTGGCTTGGAAGGTAAAAAGGTCATTATTATATTTAATAATAATAATAATATATATATATTTCAAAATAATAATATTATTATTTTTAACAATATTAAAATAATAATTATTAGTATTTATAGCATTTGAATTTTTGAAATATTATAATGCAATATTATAATATTATTATTAAATTTTTTTTGTTCATCGTTACTGAGGGTTTAGTGGCAAAGATGTAATGATTTAGAACAAAGGTGATGGAAGGATGAAGGGAAGGAAACACATGAGGAGAAGTGGCGACAGTTGGACGCGTGGTCGACTCAGGAAGGTGCGTGGAAGGGTCTGCAGAGGGAGCAGTGCGGGAAGGAAAAGAGGCGTACGCTGAAGAGTAGTGCAATGAGGAGATGACAGTGGGGACGTAGGAGATGGGAGGTCACGACACGATGGGGAATTGTAGAGGATAGTCACAAGGGAGGAGGGAGCATTGACCAGGCAGATAGTGGAGGCACAGTCTGCAAGGAGGGAGGGATGGGTGGAGGCTGGCGTGGGTGAAACAACGACTGCGGACATGCAGGGGGAAGTTGAGTCAAGGATGGAGGCGAGGAGGAAGTGCAGGATGTGAAGGAGAGGAGTTCGTGAGGAGGGTGTGAGGATGTGAGAACAATGGAGAGAGAGTGTGGCAGGTGGTGATTGGTTTGAGTGGAGCGGGGACGCAAGAGGATGGGGTGCGGGAATGGAAAAAGAGGGTAGGTGCAGGTGGATGGAAATTGCAGAGCTGAGGGTGATGCAAATTGTGGAGAGGAAGGGCAGTGGGAAATTGACTAGAGTGAGGGAGAGTAGAGAGTGGGGGACTGGAGATATTACCGTGAGTGTGGAAGGATGGAGAGGGAAGTGAGAAAGCACAAATGGAGGGTGTGTGTAGAAGTGGTGTGAGGAAGTCGGGTGACAGGGACGATGGAAAGTTGCGCGGAGGAGTGTTGGATGTGTAGCAGGTATGCTCGACAAAGTGGAAGGAGCGCAATATGACTAGGGAGATGAGAAAGACAGTGCGTGTGGTAGCAGTGTGGATTGGAGAATAGCACAAACGTGGAGGCGAAAGGGAAGCCACAGACTGGTGGATGAGTGTGATGTATTGGCCAGTAGCTGGGGATGAATGCACTTGGAGTTACAATCACTGACAGGTTAGGGATAACATTGCAAGGTGGAAGTGGGAGATGATTATGAGCGGAAGATGAAGTGTGTGTTGGAGGGTTTTGGAGGAGTCGAATCCGAGCTCAAAATAGGAGGAGCGAATCCGCTCTGATACCAATGTTACATCGTATCCGAGTGTAATTAGCTAGCCTGTATCTGGGTTAAGGATGAAGATGTTCCATCTTCAGAATATGATTGAATAAATGATTAATATATAAATGGATGATTGATTACAATGGATATGACTGCCTTAAATATGGCTTGGCCATTAATTATTGAAGAGACACTTCTCTTCATAAACTCTATTTAATATTATTAATTACTATTAATAATTCTTATCTATTATCTACTATTTTATAATTGTAGCAGATGCTCAATAAAATCGTTCCACCAGAGATCGAGCCCTTAAAATTTAAAGTGAAAACGCTGCTTGGCCAAACAATTTGATTTATGTGATTGCCAGTGTTAGAGCGTGTTCGTGAGGGGTTTAAAAGTGATTCCTTAGATTATCAATGGAGATTTATAAGAGAAATAACCTACCTGCTAGTTAAATTTGACACCCAAATTTTAGAATGAAGTCGTTTTATAATATGGTGCAAAATGAGGTGAAAATAAATTCGATTTCATTCTTGAGAAGACGCCTAAGGAGAAACAACAATAAATTGGCCCTTCAAATAGAGCATTCAACCTTTCTTCAACGAATTCAGCCCCTGGCACCAAAGATAAAAACCATTTGATGAATAGATGCTAGACCAAGGGAAAATAGGGCCGAAAATGGTTTGTTTTGGATTTTAGATTGACTCCCTAAGGGCAAACATCATTGAATCATATAAATTCTACCTTCAACACATAAATTGCACGACTTTTCACAAACGAAGGAGATCTAAGGAGATTGATTGGTTTTTTAGTTTGAACTTTGGAGAGGCATCAAATCCCTAACCAACTTTTCGAATCGATGGTTGAGATTAAAATATATACTATACATGGTCAACGATGGAGATATAATTTCTCGATAACACATGGGTCAAGCAAGACAATTACATTGAGGGGGACAAATTACCTCATACACCCATATAAAATAATAAGTTATAGCAATAAAATCACATTAGTCACTTAGGGAGTTTATTTCACCCCTAGGGACTTTACATTACACTTTTACATGGATATAACATGAAATACATAGAGTACACCACAATAGAAGTCACCCTCCTAGGAGAAAGTCACCCCATGGGGGGGGAATGAAGCATGTGATGCATTCTCATGATGAAGTGCCATGAAAAGCTGTTGAAATCATCTTGGGAACCATACCAACAAACACCCAAGTCATACTTTGCCATTCAATCGTCCTTTGTTCAATATGCCATACCTTGGTCACTTTGATCATTTTAATTAATCAGCTGAATTACTCTGCAAATCTTCAATAAGGCTAGAATTGACTTTTCCTTTGCCCAAACTGATAAACTGACTACACCAATGGATCCAAAAGCATCAAAGTCACTAACAATCAATACTCTTACACCCTAGAGTAATATGAGATAAGCTGTTGTATAGGATTATACACCTAATAACCTAAGGTCTGGGGTTACCAACATACTCAATTACTTGCAGACAATTGACTTCTAAAGTACAGAATAAGAAATAGGAAGATTGAAAGGACTTACTTGTTAAACGAAGGTCGATCCTTGCTAATCTTCTTCTTCTCTGTTCCACTTCCAAAGTCTTCAAGATTGCTCCTCTTTCACCTTTCAAGAAACACTTTTTTAGATACAAGATGATTCATATATGTATAAGTAGGTTAGATAAATCACACATAAGATGTTTAAGCATAAACATTTATCAAACCAATACACATGAAACACATATGGAAGAAGTAATCTCTTTATTATCAATAATGGAAAGAGTTCAGATACAACCCAACGCCTGAGACAAGGACTCCTCTGCTACCAAAGGATTCTGAGTTCCACTGCTCCAAAGACTTCTGTATAAACTCCACCAGCATAACTTTGCTCTCCAAGTGTAAGTAACCAACACCCTCCCCAAGGCCTGTATTTATATGGGTGAAATAAGGCAGTTCTCGAAGGTTGGGGAAGTTGTAGCAGTTAAGGGAATTAAGTTAAATGAGTTAACTAATCTTCCATTAGCGCGAGTGTTTTTATGTTTTAATGTTGAGACACATTCGCGGGTTTGTAGTAGAGCAACCCGCGAATGATTCGCGACTATGTATAAGCGCAACCCGTGAATACATGGATTCGCGACTTGCTACAAAGGAGACTCGCGAGTGATGCACGAGTTGTATGTAAAGAGAGTCTCGAATACATTTCAACATGGCAAAAAATGGCAAAGTGACTAGCTGGATGAGGGAAGAATGTACTTCATGACAAGCTAAGCTATAGTGTTTTGGGCAAACCTCTATCCATAAGTGTCCTTTTGTGTGCCAACATGAGGGATGTCAGCACTCGGACGGAGAGGTGCCATTCGGGTGTATAACAGATGCCCCCTAATGTGTGAGGTCAGAGGGGAACGATGGCCGAAATACATTATAATATTTATCTTTGGAGAACTCAGAAATCCAATGGAGCAGAGAGAGTACCTGAAACAAAACATAGTAATGTCATATACAAAGTTACATCTGAGGATGCTATGTTCAATTTACTGGAACATTAGCTCCTTTACAATATTTGATTACATCATATGATACGGGTATAAAACCACGTATATTACAAAGGTGGATCGAAGCCACAATATACAATATTGATGAGTCTTCAAAGATCTGGAAGCTATGTAGATAGATCGAACATAATCTTGCGCAACTTAGTCCATATGTGAGGGATGAAGGTCTTCATAAAGGATCCCAAAGAACCAGTACAATCCAAACCATGTGAATAAGGGTAAGCTGAAGTCGAACATGGAGAGGATTCAACAGTTTGTCAACCAATAGGTAATAATTGACAACTGAAGCAAAGGAGTTCACCAATGATGAAAGTGAATCCAGAGGTACGATCGTCAAAACTCTAGGTCTTCGCCATCAGGAAGTACTGAAAACGGAACCATGCTGTGATAAGGAAGGCAACAGATCCTCCAACGGATCACAAGAGTGACTAGGAACTGGGCCAAAGAAGGGAGACACAAATAGATAACAGATATAACAGTGATGGGACCAGGTTATAGATCAGATATTGGGTAAAGTCCTTGAACAGTGAGCACAACACAGAGATGACCCAACGCAGCATACAACAGATAGATAGAACAACTAGACTTATCTGTTATGTAGGAGACATGATCAGATTCCCCAGGATAATGGACAAGAGGAAGAGTAAGAAACTCAAAGTGATAGCTGAACACAAGTGTATACTGAAACATGGATATCGGAAAACAAAGAGTGCTATGTTCAAGGACGACATGCTGCCATTACTGAAAACAAGAGAAAACTTCTTCCTTACCTTCCCTGTTAAATTTTAACGAGTCCAGGAAAGTAAAATCGGTTCCCTCTTCATTTTTTAACAAGCTTGAAGAGATGGGAAAATAATGCTTGATACACTGATCCGTGGATTTAACGAGCCCGAACTAGTACATGCTCAGCCGGTATTTTCACATTTAGAGAGTCTGAAAATGCCAAAGAAGACTCCAGGGGTGTCCTTTTTCGTCCAATTTAGTCTCCTGAGGCCGAAAAAGGATAAAACAAACCACAAAAGAGCTCTCTTAACTTCCGAAGAAGAAAATGTGCACCTTTTTCGTACTTAGTCAGGGAGGTCCTGTTGCCCACCTATTTCGACTAGGTGGCAACTCCATGTACATGAAGTGTACATAATTATACCTTGAAAAAATCTGAGGATTTCTTCACTTCTGCAGGGCAATTGCCCCTTTGTAAAACGAAATGTCCGCTCCCCTGCGTGGGAAAACTAATGTAATTTTATGTACTAGTGTGGATCATATGATACGGATGCCACACCATGGAACTGATTGTTAGGGAAGTCCCCTCATCGAGTGTTTTTCCCTTTCCAATTGATCTTGTTGAACAAACGAGTTTAATCGGTTTGGTTTTCACTCAAAATCCTCCAAAGTGGTGACGGGCGTTCTACCAGTCAAGTCCATGAGGTGGCTAAAGCCTTAAAGTGTAATTCATGACCATGCTAGACATTTGTCTAGAGTCTTGCGGAGTTTCGTTATGTTTTTGAATTTTTATTAATTCTTTCCAGTTAATTAATTCCACCCCTTGGTGGTTAATCAACTGAGTTTTGATGTAGTAATGTAATTACTCAAGCATGGCATTTTGTAATAGGGGCTATGAATGCAAAGTAAAATTGCTATGAAACCCCCTAAGCCATTGCTTCGAGTCCCATGTCGTTCTGATAAGCAGTTGAAGAGATAGACCAATTTTGGTCAGGAGGGGTCTATCTCCCCTAGGGAAATTTTTAATTTTCCTAAGTCAAAAATCATATTATTTGATTTTGAAGTAAAAAATCAAATAATGCCATGGTAAATTGGTTTGGGGGTTGTTAAGCCTAGGAAAATTTATTTCATAATTTTTCCACCCCCCCATGGCCAAGATATTAATTTTTCCAATTTTATTTTTTAATTTTTCCTAAGTCAAATTGGGAAATTTTAAAAATTAAATTGAAAAATTAAAATCTAAGGTGAATTTTAATTTTTATCCTAAGTCAAAGGGATAAATATCATTTTTGAGAAAAGCCTTTGGTCAAAGCCAAAGTTGGAGCCTTTAAAAGGTAAAAGCCACCAAGTATAGAGGACGTCCAAAGTTAAAACCCTTGCCAAAAGTGGGGGTGCTACATTTTAATGAGAAGAAACTCCACAAAATAGAGGGGGCGTCCAAATTTGAAGGTGGAAAACTCATGTAGAGGGGCGCCAATGTTAGAGACTCCACCAAATTTGAAGAGGGGCGCTACACTATGAAGAGGCTCCAAAAAAATGTAGAAAGGCTCCAACTAATATAGAGGCGCCACCAAATAAAGGAGGACGCCCCCAGATATAGAGGGCGCTACAAGTTAGTAGGGCGTCACTATATTTAGAGAAGGCACCAATCAATAAATGAGGGCGCTAGCCATTTAGTGGAGCGCTAGCATGGTTTTGGAGGACGCTATCTTTAGCAGGGCGCCAATCCTGGAGGAAAATCAAAAAGTC
>LPNX011098034.1:434708-458751 GCA_001517045.1 Pseudotsuga menziesii
GGATTGAAAATCCAAGTCAAACTCTTGAAGAATGACTATCCATTTGTTAAATTTTCCCCCAACAATCCGTCGGGATAAAACATATTGGAACAGATTCACATCCGCCACTACTGTGGTGGTCCTCAGTAAAATGTAGTGGCGCAGCCTCTGCACAGCATAGACAGCTGCTAAGGCTAACTTCTCGACGTGGGAGTATCTAAGCTCAGGTCTGGCCAAAGCACGGCTAAGATAATAAACGACATGCTCAACGAGCTTATCATCCTCCTGAACTAGCACTACCCCAATGGTCGACTCCGACGCGGCCAGATATAATATAAAATCCCTAGAATAATCTGGTGGACGTAATAAAGGAGCCGACAGCAAAGCTTTTTTCAATGCCTCGAACGCAAGTTGTGCGGTTTCATCCCATACAAATGGGGTGTCCTGCTTGAGCAAGCGCATGAAACCTTTAGTGATCTTGGCATAATTAACGATAAAACGTCGAAGAAAGTTGGACTTTCCTTGCAGGCTTTGAAGTTGCCTAAGAGAACGAGGAGGAGGTAGATTTACAATGGCCTCAACTTTCAATGGATCCACCTGGATGCCTCTACTAGATACGATGAATCCGAGTAATCTACCTAACTCGACACAGAAAACACACTTGTGGGGATTCAAGCGAATTTTATAGTATCTGCATCTTTCAAAGATTAACCTCAAATGGTCTGGATGTTGGACCCTCTTGCGAGAATGTGCAGGTAGATCATCAAGGTACGGTTCGACAATGGCTTTTATGTCGTGAAAAGCAAAGTTCATGGCTCGTTGAAAGGTAGCCCCAGCATTTTTCAATCCAAAGGGCATTTTTCTATACGCGAATGTACCCCAAGGGCAAATGAAAGCAGTTTTATGTTGGTCTTCTGGTTTGATTTGGATTTGATTGTAGTCGGAGAAACCATCCATAAACGAGAACACCTCACTCCTCGCACATGCATCTATGATTTGGTCAATGAATGGTGTGGGGTAATTGTCCTTAGGACAGGCTTTATTGAGGTCTCTAAAGTCTGTACAAACGCGAATAGTCCCTTGCTTTTTATCAACAGGAACAGGGTTGGATACCCATTCAGTCAAAGCTATGGGATATATAAAACCAGCTTTCAAGAGCTTTTCAACTTCTGCCTTCACAGCCGCCGCTTTACGCGGGTTCACGGGTCTTAATTTCTGTCGAACCGGCTTGGTATCAGGATAGGTTCGGATTTCATGTTGGACAATAGATGGATCAATGCCTGGCATCTTCTCATATGACTAGGCAAAGATATCATGAAATTCCTTGAAAAGGGCAGTGTAGATGGCAATCTCCTCCGGAGAGCAGTTTGCACCTATATAGATGTTTTCCACGACATCTGGATTCACAGAGATATTGATGGGTATAGTGGCGGAAATGTTTGCCATATTCCCCTCAGCAAACACCCCTTCCCTAGGCAAAGGGTTGATAGGTACCTCAATATCATCTGACAGTCTCACTTTAAACTCTTGGTTTTCTATCTTGCTTAGATCGAGAAGGAAATAGGATTGATGATGAAGATCCTCACAAATCTTATCACGTCCACTCATAGCTTCCAGAATAGCTTCATCGGAAGGTAAAACGGTATCTAAGCAATCTATGGAATGTGAAGAGTTTTCTGCCCATGCGGGCAAATAGAATTCTTCCAGATCATCTGAGACTGATAGCGGATCTGGAATGGGATCAGCAGCAGCTTCAGTGATGGCTTGATAAGCTACCTCTACTGCTGATAAGGGCACTTCTGGTTCATGGGGAGTTGGGAGGACCCAAGGATCAGTCCTATTGACAACCGTAGCGATGGACTTCCCCACAGTAGTAGAACCAATGTAATTCACCGGGGCTGGAAGGTCAAATGTGCCCATCAATGATGCGTACATTCCAGCTCCCAAGCTCTGTGCAGCAGGTTTGGCCTGATCAACCAATGGCACAATGGATTCTTTAGACTCTAAACGGCCTTTTCGGGAAAAATCAAGTTGGTCAACAGTAACCAACTTGCCCTCATGTGGAAAAACCACTACACGAAGAACAGCCGATGCAACATCAGACATTGCATAAGTCCAATTCCTTCCCAGAAGCAAATTGTAGTCCAAGGGAGCATCAATCACTTCAACTTCAACAGACACTGCTTTGCTTGCTAACTTAATCTCAAAAGCTGGCAGGATACCATGAGGATGGAAGGATCTTCCATCGAAAGTAGTAAGTAAAGTGTTTGATGGGACCAGCTCTAGGGATCCAAGAGCTTTCCAGCAGGCCAGGGACATAACACATGTAGTGCTCCCTCATCAACAACTGCCCTTCCAATGGTCTTACCACCATGGACGACATCTATTGATAGGGCTACATGGTAAGGCAGGCGAATTTTGACATCAGACAGATTGAATTTCGCCATGAGACTCGAAGAATCCATGCTACCTAAAGCTGCTAAGAGAGCATCCCGCTGGGCTGGACAACTCTGTAACACCTCTAAAGCTGACATTGCACATGGGGTTTGAGCTAAATCTTCAACCACAGAGTAGTTTGAAGCAGCCATAGCATTGGGGTTATGCAAGGTCTTCTTGAAAACACCTTTCGGTATCTTCGGCATAGTTTCGGCAGGTTTCTCTATTGTGAGAGGGTTGGAAGTTTCAACTACAGCTTTACCCTTCTCAGAAGTCTCAGTTTCATAGTTTATGTTCCTGGTTTGCAACAAAGTCGAAGATCGAACCATGTTGATATAATTAGGGTCAGGGGCAGTTTGAGTGCCCCCTGCTACATTAGAAGCTGAAGCAGAGTTCTGTCCTTGGGGAAACGGGTCCTTCAGGACAGCCGGTTGTTGAGCTTTGAGCAGCTTCTGGGCTTGATCCATAAGGGGACAAAGGTGAGTAAGGTGGTCCTCTTGGCACAACTTACAAGGGAACTTGACCTTGTTCTTTTCTTTTTTGCCCCCATCAGCATTGTTCGTGGGCTTTGGCTTGTTTTGGTTTCCCTCTCCCTTCTTACCTTTCTTTTTCTTCCCGTCGGGCTGCTGATTGCCCTTCTGAGAGGTTTGAGCAAAGACATTTGCATTCTGGGGAGAGGGGGCATCCTTTGCTGCCTCCACCGTAGACTGTTTTACAGACAACTGGTGAAGTTGCTTAGTTAAAGACTCTGCGGTGGGAGAGTTGATAGACCCAACCACACCATCGGCATGGGGTCCAGGCTTAGGCTTCTTCGCTTCGTGCGAAGGCCTCGGTGCCTCAGGGATGATCTCATACAAGATCCCAGACTGTGAATAAATCAAGTCTAACTGCTGGGCCCTGACTATGGCTTCTTCTTCATTCGTTACTCCTGATGTGGAAACATCCTTAGATATGTATGGCAACAGTGATTTAAGGAACCATTGTAATAGAAACTCAGGAGGAATGGTGGCTTTGATAAGGCTCTTTCGCCTCCTCCACTCTTGGATATGATCCTAGATGTGGGTAGCCTTGTTTTGTCTAAAAGTAGACAACAAGTCCGTTCCGAAATCGTATTGAACCGGAAGCTGAAAGTGGCTAAGGAAAGCACTAGCCAAATCCCAGAAACTACTAAAGGCAGCAGAAGGCAATTCGATATACCATTTTGCAGCCGTACCCGTCAAGGTCCTCTGGAATAGCCTCAATCTAATTGAGTCCTCATTCAACGAATTGGAAGAACACCATAAGTGAAAAGTGGTGGCATGTGCCCCAGGATCTTCACCAGCTTTACCTTCGAACTTAGGGATGTCCGATGGCAATTTGGTGGGAATAGGTGGCCACAAGGGGTCATGCCTCACCGGGTCATTCATCAATTTTGACAAGTCTGGCAAGTTTAAAGTTGCCAGGAAAGGAAGTTTGGGCCTAACCGGGGTAGTAAATGTGCCAACTTGGGGATTTGAGGGACCTGCCCCCGAATGCCCATGGGTAAAAGTGGGGTTGGCCCCAGCCACCGGTTGTGAAGTGGGAAGGTTGCTTTGAAATGTATTCCATCCGTAAGCCACAGGATTTTGTGTGGGAGGTGCAGTGTAAGTGGTTCGGGCTGTCCCCATAGAAGCAGGGGTCTGAAAAACTGGAGCAGGTATCCCTCCGCTAAACAACGAAAAGGGAGAGCTCGTGTATGGGACCGAAATAGGGGTTTGGAAGCTCTGCCCGTAAGAGGTGTTGCTCCCAAACTGCACTCCTACATATGAAGGAGATGGACCTACGTATGGACTGGATGGGGGAATGTGCCCCCCATTCCTTGGACATAAGCCGAGGATCCTACCGGACCACTCTGAGTAGTGTAAGGAAAGGAAGAAGGAATGGTAGGTATACTGGGGATTCTAGCAACCGTGCTACCAGAAGTACCTCCTATGTTTGAGTGGACCGGTGGTTGAACCACCCGGTTCGCTGGAGTTAAAGGTGTAGAAGGCAAACTAGATCTAGGGGTACTAACCGGGGGAGGTAGTACTCCTTCAACCGGAATGGTTGAGGTAGACACAAAAGAACTTTCTTCCGCAGAAGACATGACTCTACCCACAGGGACACCTAGCACTGGTGAATCAAAAGGTCTAACCTGCACGATCACAGGATCGTTCAAATCAGTCAAGGGGGAGTTAAAATTTCTTGCAAACTCGTCAATTTGCAATTCTTCTATCTCGACTGTATCAAGATTAAAACGGTTAGCAATGAGTTCTGGTTCACCAAGTACTTCACTTATTCCTACAGGTTCAAATGAACCCTCTGTGTCTAATCTCCGCCTTTGAGGTAAAGGTGGAGGCTCCAATGCAGTGATAGGAGGAAGGTTTCTCAACCTTCTTGACCTTCTAATAGGTTGGTCCTCCAGAATTAAAAATTTGACAAATCACACCCTAAGGCCAACTAAACACAGGCAAAACCACAGAGCATACACTAAAAAGTTCCTAGAGTCTCAAGCAATCAAACCAGGGTAAAAGATATACTTTCTCGAAGAAAGCTGATGAACGATTACTTGGCATCCTTGAAGTGGTTCTTAGGCACAAGCGGAGGAATCACCCACCGCCCTCCTACACTTTCAACAAGGGTTACCTTCCAAGCCCGTTCAAGGTGAACCAGAAATAACCTTCCGGTTTACCTAGGTATGAACCCTAAAAGGCAAGAGACTAAAGGCTACCTTGGCAATACCAGCTGTCTGGGGGGACAGTCGTCAGCCGAACTCGTACGCATGGGCAGGGTAGCTGAGCCCGAAACTCTGTCTAGGACAGAATCCCCAGATGCGTAAAAGTCCTGGGTTACGTTTTGACAAGGATTCGGAGGGTTATCTCCTCTGTCCAAGCCTCCACGCGGCCTAGTGCTTAACTCCCGTTTGAGAGGAGCTTCCCAGATACAGTGATAGAGTCAAGGATTTCCCTAAAGAAAGGTCCACTACGTCTGAGTTTATAACTTGTGGGAAGTTTACACTTCCCAGCCCACAAGTCTAGCCTAAGCTAGTAGGTGAAAGGCCCCTAAAAATAAAAACTTACTAGTAAATTTTAATTTATGCGTTCATTTTAAAGGGCTGTTCTTTACTCAAGAGGAAATGGAGTGGTATACTGTATGATGTTTTGACTCAAATAAGAAATAAATGAAAGTAAAGGTGTATTCAAAGTAAAATTGCCATTTATAAAAACAAACTTTTTATTTTATTTTTGCAAATATGTATCGATGAATTGAAAGCAACGATGAAAGAAACTAAGCCTATGTTTTTGTAGTTTTTGATATAATATTTTTAAATTGAAATAAACACTACTTATGCAAAAATCACAATGCAAAAGCTTTAACTATGTTTTCTTTTCACTTTTAAAAATAATCAAAATTCTACTGTGCATCTACAATGCACTATGCTTGAGCAGACTTGACGCTTATACACTGTATAAAAGTAACAAACTGAAGCAAACAGGCTGATAGAACCAACAAACAACCAATAGAGGAAGGCTAGGAACCCTAGCTTGGGTGCTAACAATGACAAAGAATCACTACAGACTTACAAAGGCAAGTGACAACCAGCCACTGTCAGAAGACAGACTGGAAAAACAGAGCCCAAGACCCTGATCACTAATCTGGACCAAGACACTTTAACCCACAACCCAAAATAGGCCAAAACACTTCAGTATGCAAGCAGTAAACAAACCAAGCAAAAAGACCCAAGAGCTTCCGAAAAAGCAAAGAAATGTGATCACCAACAGTATTCAGATCTACTACATAGCATTCTTAAAGAAAGACCACTCAGAAACAGGGACCAAACAAAGAAAAGAACAAGCAAAACTTATCTTTAAAAATCCCCACTTCCAAGAGTATTCGCGATTGTAACTAAGAGCAACTCGCGAGTGACTCGCGACTGTCTAGTATTACAACCCGCGAATGCCAACCAGTATTCGCGACTGTCTAGAAAGACAACCCGCGAATGGGTATAAAATTTTTCTCAAAAAATCAAGAAAAAACCCTAGACTTTCAAATGCAGAAGCAAATAAGAACCAGGATAAAAATCACCAACAGAGTCACAAGCAAAACTGGTCAGGAGGACAGAAAACAACCTACAGCAGTCCGGGCTTCCCCAGCGGAGTCGCCAGTTCTGTTGTACAGGATTATACACCTAATAACCTAAGGTCTGGGGTTACCAACATACTCAATTACTTGCAGACAATTGACTTCTAAAGTACAGAATAAGAAATAGGAAGATTGAAAGGACTTACTTGTTAAACGAAGGTCGATCCTTGCTAATCTTCTTCTTATCTGTTCCACTTCCAAAGTCTTCAAGATTGCTCCTCTTTCACCTGTCAAGAAACACTTTTCCAGATACAAAATGATTCATATATGTATAAGTAGGTTAGATAAATCACATATAAGATGTTTAAGCATAAACATTTATCAAACCAATACACATGAAACACATATGGAAGAAGTAATCTCTTTATTATCAATAATGGAAAGAGTTCAGATACAACCCAACGCCTGAGACAAGGACTCCTCTGCTACCAAAGGATTCTGAGTTCCACTGCTCCAAAGACTTCTGTATAAACTCCACCAGCATAACTTTGCTCTCCAAGTGTAAGTAACCAACACCCTCCCCAAGGCCTGTATTTATATGGGTGAAATAAGGCAGTTCTCGGAGGTTGGGGAAGTTGTAGGAGTTAGGGGAATTAAGTTAAATGAGTTAACTAATCTCCCATTAGCGTGGGTGTTTTTATGTTTTAATGTTGAGACACATTCGCGGGTCTGTAGTAGAGCAACCTGCGAATGATTCGCGACTATGTATAAGCGCAACCCTCGAATACATGGATTCACGACTTGCTACAAAGGAGACTCGCGAGTGATGCGCGAGTTGTATATAAAGAGAGTCGCGAATACATCTCAACATGGCAAAAAATGGCAAAGTGACTAGCTGGATGAGGGAAGAATGTACTTCATGACAAGCCAAGCTATAGTGTTTTGGGCAAACCTCTATCTATATGTGTCCTTTTGTGTGCCAACATGAGGGATGTCGGCACTCGGATGGAGAGGTGCCATTCGGGTGTATAACATAAGCTCTGTAAATAATTTTCCAGTTTTTAATTAAAAATTGGCTTGATTAATCCTGCCGACTTTGTAAAATGTTATTCCAACTGATAGATACTATGTTTGTGGGTTTTGTGCTTCAGATGTGCTAGAAAGAAAATAAAAGTTGCATGCAAACAATGCCGTGCCAAAAGTCCCTAAAAAATAGTTGATCTGGAGAAATAATAGGAGATAAACTTTCAGGGAGAGAAGGTACATATACCAAGAATGATAATGCTGATTGTCCTTCAGGATATAGGCGGCATGCAAGCTACGCAAGAAGGATAAAGAAGAGATAATGCTGCCCTCTAAGAGATGACACCCAACTGAGGAAAACACCCAATCTAGTGCTATCCTTCAGGTTTTTGAGGCAAGAATGGTTTGATGCTGCTGAAACTTTCTAGGGATGATGGTATAGGCCCTCTGGAGAGATAAGGAGTCACATGTAGAAGTTTTGAATCCTCTATGTGCTCTAGTGAATTGGTCTGTGCTAGATGGGTGATGCCCTCTTCTTCCTTGTTTTTTGTTGGTGAATGCTTCGGATGTGCCGAGAATGGAATAATAATCACCTAGTATAGTGGTGTGCCCTTATTGAGAATCATGATGGAAGCATGCATAATTTTTACTGAGCTTCTGAGTTCTGGCGAATGGTTCTGGGATTTCCAGCTGCTCCCCAACAACAAAACGTGAACCTGCAACAGAACTCTCTCTCCGTCTATTGGATTGTTGAAGAATAAAGAAGATGATGAATCGCTGATGATAGACTTGGATGATCTATCTAGAAGTGATTAGGGCAGATAACTTTCCTTGCTGAAACCCCTTGTTAGCTGAAGAACTTCGTCTCCAACCCCAACTTGCTGCTGCGACACCTGCTGCTGCGACACCTGCTGCTGCTGCTGCTCTAGAAACCAAACTCAATAATAATAATCATGAATGATCCTTTTGGTTCAATGACCCTTCTTATATAGCTTTATCATGTACTTTTAGGGTTTGCATGTCACTTTTAGGGTTTGCACATTACTTTTTGCATGCATGCAATTCTAACTTCTTGTTGACTTTAAGCCTGAAGAAATAAGTCTTTCTTTACCATATTGATGACTTAATACTGAATGAATGATCTGCTCTACTCTTGGTATCATATTTCCTCAGTCAATTTCCTTTTCCTGTAATACCCGCTCGAACCTATGGGAATTAAATAGGTTAGCGGGTGTTTTGATGCTTAAGTAGAAGAGGACATTACAGTCCTCCCTGCTTGAAATTGCTTGTCCTCAAGCAACTGCAAACTAGGATGCTGCAATACTTGTTATCCCTCCCATGTGGCGTCTTCAATAGGTAATTCTTTCCATTTTACCAAGTATTCTCGAATTACTTTGTTTTGGAGTTTCCTTTCTTGAACCTGTATAATTCTCTCTGGAATCAGTACTAGAAGCCCTTCATCATCTAAGGGAGGCAGTTTTTTGGATGGAGCAATGTGTTGCCCTACGGCTTTCTTGAGATTCGATATATGAAATACATTATGAATTTTACTTTCTTCTGGAAGCTCTAGTTCATAAGCCACTTCTCCAACCTTTCTGACTACTTTGTAAGGACCATAGAAGTTGGGGTTTAGCTTCTCCGCCCCTTTTCTCTTGAGTGAAGGTTGCCTGTAAGGTTGTAGTCGCAAGTATACCAATTCACCTACCTGATAACTACGCTCGACTCTGTGTTTGTCTTTGTATAACTCTTGCTTGTTTTGAGATGCCTGTAGGTTCCCTTTTAGAGCTTTAAGAATATCCTAACTGTCCTGTACCCAATCTTTTGCCTTAGGTGCTTTGCTATCTCCAAAGACTAAATCAACAAAATTTAGTGCCTCGTAACCATATAAAGCTTTGAAAGGAGTCATCCTAATAGACATATGGTGAGTGGTATTATAGCAGTACTCCCCTAGGTGTAGCCATTTAATCCATGTCCTCTGTTGCCTCGCTACATAATTTCTCAAATATCCCTCAATCCATTTGTTGACTATCTTTGTCTGCCCATCGCTTTGAGGGTGATAACTTATGCTAGTAGCTAATTTTGTCCTCACTAATCTGAAGACCTCATGCCAGAAGGCATTGGTGAATTTACTGTCACAGTCACTAGCAAGGTTTTAGGTAGTCCATGTAGTCTGAAAACTTCTCTGAAAAACAAGTTTGCTACCTGTGATGCCGAATAATTTGAAGAAATAGCAAAGAAGTGGGAGAATTTTGTCAACTACCACGTATAAGCAATCTTGTCCCTATACCTTGAGTAAAACCGTAATGAAGTCCATCCTCCTTGAGGCCTTTCCATGAGAACCTCTCTTTAATTTGTCTATAAGTTTTTAAGAACTTGTGATGCCCTGATAATGGTGAATTGTGCGATGCTTGTAAAATATTTTTCTTCAAAGTTGATTATGGAATGAGGTAAATCCAATTCTTGTAGTAAATGATGTCGTCGATTACCTGTACCTATCATCTTGTATTTGTCCGTTTAGTAACTCACAAGCAAATTTATTTTTTGAATATTCAACCAAGAGTTGAGACCTCCAGTTGGTAGATATACTCATGAGTGATAATGTGGTTGGTCGTCTTGATAAGGCATCAACTACAATATTGTTCTTTCCCTTAACATATTTTATTTCAAAATCATATCCCTGTACCTTGCTGAACCATTTTTGTTGACGCTCGTTCAACTCTTTTTGTTCTAAGAAGTATTTGAGGCTGTTGTGATCTGTCTTAATTTGAAGATGCCATCAAAGAACAGAAGTAAAAATTTCCGCAACTGAGCCTTGAAGGTGTGGTTCATGCAAGATTGGAAGGTTGTCGAGGCGTTGGTGAGTCCAAAAGGCATGACTAAGAACTCATAATGACCATAGTGGCAATAGAACGCTATTTTTGAAATATCTTGATCCCTCACTCGGATCTGATGATACCTTGATCGGAGATCAATCTTTGAGAAGTATTTTGACCCTTGTAACTCATCCATTAATTCATCAATTCTGGGAATGGGATACCTGTTTTTTATGGTCTACTTGTTGAGGGCCCTGTAATCGATACACATCCATAGGGTGCCATCTTTCTCTTTTACCAAGACTACTGAGATGATGCAAATGGGCTAGAACTCAGTCATATGTAACCTAACTCCAACAATTACTTGATTGTTTTCTCTATCTCATCTTTGTACCTTTTGGGATGTTTGTACGAGGTGGTGATGACTTCATGTGTCCCCTGCTCTAACTCAATAATGTGCTCGAATCCTCTGTTTGGCAGTCAACCTGCTGGAAGCTCTCTGAATACTTTCTCATGTTTCTGTAGTAATGCCTGTATATCTACCGGATGTTGGGTGTTGTTATCTGGAGGTTTTCGAAAAGTGACAAAACATTCGGCTGACCACTCTATGTCTCCCTGTCTGAGTACGACCTCCATCCTCTGTGAGGATACTGGCTTGGGGGGATAAGTGTTCATGCCCCACAAAACTACCCGTTTTCCATCCTGTCCCTGGAATTCCATTTCCATTGCCCTATAATCTGTAGTATATTTCCCTATAGAGTAGAGCCATTGAACCCCTAATACTACATTAGTATTTGCTACATTGACGAAATAAAATGAGTCGGTCATATTGTAGTTCCCCAATGTAACATTTAGTTTGGGAATATAATGGTTTGCATTCCATGTTGTTATTGCCTGCTACCGCTATTGTGAATCGTTCAAATTTCTCTGTATGAATACCTTGCTTAGCCACCCATGTTGCATCAATGAAATTGTGGGTTGGCCCCCCATCAACTAACACACCTACCCTGTGGCCCTGTACTACTCCCTTGACTCTAAGAGTATGACACTTGGGTAAATCCAGATAATGTAGTAATAACTCCACCTAGTGATTCTCCTTGAAGTGACTCCTCCTCTGTTGTCCTCAATTCCTTGGCTGTCTCCGTTTCGACTCATCCCCTTCGCTATCTGAATAGACTTCTATTTAGTGTGCTTTCTCTTTCCCTGCGCACCTATGACCTGGAATCCATGGTTCCTGACAAGTGAAGCACAATTTCTTCCTTCTCAGTTCCTTCCTCATGTCATCGTCCACCTAATTTTTCTTTGGCCATTCTTGTTGGAAGGGTTTGTTGCCCTTGTCTTTTATTCAGAAATTTGCCTTTACTGGAAACATGTTCTTGGGAATTGAATCTTGTTGATCTCTGGTTCTGCTGATTGCATCCTGTAGAGTGGATGGTTTGTAGGCTTTCACCCAGCCACGTAAAGGTTCTGTCAAAGCTTCTGTGAATAACATAACCAACTTGCTTTTGGACACATCTATCACCATAACTGCTACTCTCTGAAACTTTGATATGAAGGCCTTGGCACTACCAGTATGTTTGAGTTCTGCTAACTCTCTGAAATGTATCTCTAGGTCCCTTTTATCAAACTGCTCCATGAGCCTCTGTGTAAAATCACTGTATGAGCTGATGGTGTTGTGACCCAGCGTCACTAACCCGTGGTACCACCACTCATGACCCTCTCTGTCCAGATGTATGGTAACCAATTTAATGGTGTCTATCTCAGTCATAGGGTTTAGTTGGAAATAAGTATCCAACTTCTGGACCCATATTCTCGCTGAACACCCGCGTGATCCCTCAAAATTAGGAACGATCAACCCTCTATTAAATTTCCTTGGTCTGTTCCTGCTTTCATATTGTAGAAGTATGAGAATGACATATTTGAATGAAACTTATCTCCCAAATCCTTGTATTACTGTAGATAAGCCCCAAATGGTTCACTAGGTTATGCTGGCATGACTGGTTCTGCAACGACATTCTCCAAAAAGTGAGGCATAGTAGGTCTGGAAGGTTTATTGTATATGTGAGGAGTGTTATGCATATTAGTGTATGCATGCTTCCCGCTGCTATTGGTGGATCCTCTATCTCCTGGTGAAATTGGTAGATTGTTTAGACCTTGTTTTGGTTTCAGAGCCAACTTGTTTATAGCATGCAATACCTCTTTCCGCCCTTTACATAGGTCATTTAATGCACTAACTAAACTATGAAATGCCAACCTGTCTTCCTCTTCCCTTGTTCCTTTTCCTCTGTCAGACTGTATTCCTGTTGGGTCCATGTCTGAAGTTGTATCTTTTAACTGAATATCTTCAAATTCCAGATCCTCTGTGTACCTACCCTTCCTCCTTCTATAAGTCACAAAAGTAGCTTCTTTTGGATTCATTTACTGTTCATGTTCAAGCCCACAACTGACAAGATACATGCTCTTATACCATTGCAATATTCTAACTGATATTCTATGGTGTTTGATGCTATGTTTGTGGGTTCTATGCTTTAGATGTGCTAGAAAGAAAAATAAAAGTTGCATGCAAAACAGTGACGTGCCAAAAGGCCCTAAAAAATAGCTGATATGGAGACATAATAGGAGATAAACCATCAGGGAGAGAAGATACACATTCCAAGAATAATAATGTTAATAGTCCTTTAGGATATAGGCGACATGCGAGCCACGCAAGAAGGATAAAGAAGAGATAGCGCTGCCCTCCAAGAGATGACGCCCAATCGAGGAAAACATCCAATCTAGTGCTATCCTTCACATTTTTGAGGCAAGAATGGTCCGATGCTACCGCAACACCTGCCGTTGCTGGTCTAGAAACCTAACTCAATAATAATAATAATCATGGATGATCCTTTTGGTTCAATGATCCTTCTTATATAGCTTTAGCATGTACTTTTAGGGGTTGCATGTCACTTTTAGGATTTGCACTTTACTTTTTGCATGCATGCAATTCTAATTTCTCGTTGACTTTAAGCTTGAAGAAATAAGGCTTTCTTTACCATATGATGACTTAATACTGAATGAATGCTCTGCTCTACTTTTGGTATCATATGTCTTCAGTCAATTCCCTTTTTCTGTAGTACCCGCTCAAACCTATGGGAATTAAATAGGCTATCGGGTGTTTTGATGCTCAAGTAGAAGAGGACATTACATAAAAGCACATGTAATAAGCCAATTTTCCTTCTTTGAAGCATGGAATGGTCCAATTCGCCTCCAAATGGCACTAAGATAAACATCTGGGAACCTATAGTGAGATCCCACAATCGGACATAACCGTTTACCGTGTCAAACTATGTTGACTTGGTCCAAACTTATAAAAAATGTGTCTGAGCAAAAACTGTAAGTTGTTGAATGCAAGAGGCATTAGTACACTTATTTTACAAGTATTGAAAGATGACTAAACGTTTAGTGACATCATATAATGGTGATCGACTCAAAATAAAGCAATACACAAGACTATTACCCAAAGCAATTACACCACCAAAGCGAAGTTCCAAGCACATACTTTAATTTACACACTAATTCTAGATGTAAGTCATAGATCCATCCTCTGACACTATCCTAGGTGAGATGGAAAAACAATCTAGGTTAAGGTCAATCTTGATTCACCTTTAGAGAGTTGGGAGTTAAGGGGATCAAAGTGACATTTGTTGGACAAGCAAACACTAGGGAAGGGAGGTGTCTCACAATCGAGATAGAGTGCTTGAAAGGCACCCGATCGATTCTAACAAGCATCCTTTTAATTTTATTTGCATTTCATTGCAAATTGCATTTGATTTTCATTTTCATTTCACAATCGCATTTTCTTTAGATATAGCATTGAAGCAAATTTCACATTTGATTTCCTTTAGTTAGCTTCGTGACTTAAAGGTACCTGACCTGGAAAGCCTTGCAGGCCCTAGTACTGCCACGATGTTAGTCTCCGCTACCTGCAAACATCCATAGCCGACAATATTTCCTTTTTTACGAGCTAGTAAGCCGTACATCATACGAAGGATGAATGCTTACCCTTTTATCCACTAGCTAATTTCAAGGAGCTTTGACATTTCACATTTCACATTTAGGAATACTTTCTTCGATTATAGGGCCTACACTTTTGGTGGCTACGCTGACCAACCTAATTGCACTCAAACATCCTGAGCTAAAAGATGAAAGAGATCAACAAAGATGAAAGCAAAGCCACACACTTTAAAGTCGAGATACAAGCAAAACATGGAAGCTATCCAAACAAAGAGGTCAATGTGGGGGAAGGACTTCATGTTCATTAGTCATATCCAAGTCATGGGTATTTTCATTGTCAAATGGAAAAACGAATGAGAGTACTTGGAAAGTGATGGTGGGACCAGAATAGGGGGAACTGGTCTATCTCTTACATGAGGGTTAATTCAAAGAGAAGCATGTACCCGGAACTTAATACCATAGCAATTTCACTATTCTGAGTGCAAGTCCTGCTAGGATAATCAATACATACCATGATCACCAATGTAAATGTTACCAAATATAGTCAGTCTACCAATGCAAGTAAAACATATCCATAATATACCTCAAGCCATATACCTGCTTAGAGACTCTTGCTGACCCTGCAATCACATTGTACTAGAATTGTATAGCATAGGAAAAGGCATCATCAACTCATTGTTGTGTTGAAAGTGTACCAAGGCATGAACATATATCCCAAAAGAGGTCATGAAGAGGGTTCCACATGACAAGGGTGGCCCCGCTACCGCTGCCCTTGAATAGTCTAGCTAAACAATTAAGTATCATCCACCAATCATGATCTCTGATGTGCTCATCTCAAGTGTAAGGGCTGGTTGAGAAGTGACACCTGGTCTACGAAAATGAGTAGTAGCTCCTAGCGACAAAGTAAGTATGACACTTGCCATGTGTCATGTCCCTTAGGGCGTTCCATATAGGCACCCCTAAACCTTTATAGTCATCAGTTTAGTTGCATGAGAGACTATTGTGCCTAACATCCCCATCTTAAGTGATTTTTAAATTACTTCTAAGTGCAAACCTCAGGTGCCTTGGTTAATTAGTGTGATTTGTTCTATTTCTTTGTTGACATTAATTAATTACACTAGTGACTAAGACCTTAGAAACTGAAACGGATATAATTCGTTTACTGAATAATTACCTAATGTGCATAGGACAAATAATCCATGAATAAATAAATCATAAATGTATATGATAAAATAGGAGATGGATGTGATTACAAATAGGAGAGCTCATATATATAATCCTTAAAGGGCACATAGTAACTCTTAGTAAAGAGTTGCAACTTTTAATAATCATTATTATTTATTAACATCTTAATTATTATTTATTATTATTAACATATTTTATATTCATAGCATTACCTTCCTCTTTAGAAATGTTAGACACATGTAATATCCCAAATCCTGATATTTTCTATTTCTATGCAATTTTACGGAAATAGTCGGGCATACAAACTGCCATGCAAAATTTCCCTATTTTATAGTTGAAATTAGGGTTAGGGTTTGCAGGATAGAATGTACACTTACCACTGATAAGTCGGTTGAATGTGCTCCAGAGAGAATACGCATGCAAGATGAGCTGAGCTGGTGAAGAAATGACCTCATTTTTGCTGCAATACCCCCAGATGGTTGAATTGAACAAGTCTGACGTTCTTGTTCAAGGGAAGGTCAGCTTTAGCTGGAAATAAGTTGGAAGGAAGGTATGCCAATGCTAGAGAGGATGGCTGGAGCATTCAAGGGTTTTGACCTCCCAGATACCCTAGCGAATTGATCTCCCAGTCTGTTACTCACGCCCCCACAACCCTGTAAACTGCTGCTAGTTGCCTCGGATGGACAATCTGATAGTTGATAATCACCCAATGCAGTAGAGTGATCCTATCAGTGAGGATGTAGGTCGCACGCAGAAGAAATATAGCGATCCAGAGTCTTGGTTGTTGTCCGCCAATTGCACACCAGCAGCAGAAACTTTCCGAAAGCTGTTTCCTCACTTAGGAAAGTGGGAGAGGTGTGATCTTGGGGGCAAGCACAGAGCTAGGTACTGTCACCTACTCCTAGCTCCTCCGTTTAGGCTAATTCCTAACGAAGCCAAGGGGGTTAGTCCCCTACAAAAGAGTTTCTATGGCTCTTAAGTTGTTTAATTGTTTTTAATGGTTACAGATGCGGATGGGTGTTGTTTAGGAGTTATGATGTGAATTTCGAAATGATGCCAGTGAATGTTTATTACTCTTAATCTTGGTTAATTTTAAAGATTTTAGGTGATGTTGCTTATGGTTTCAGCGAAAGGTTTTCAATAGCCGGGAAAATGTTCCAAGTTAATCCGTTGGAGACATGACGGCCCGCCCAGTATCCCAGGTTGGTTTCGTGAAGATTGACCATCTAGCTGAGAATCTTAGACAATGAGTAGATCTGGTGCCTTTACCAAGAAAAACTTTAGGAAATTTTCTACAACGCCGGTGCGTTGGTTATGGGTAACATTTTATTGCGTTTTTCTTTGCGAACTTAGCAAGTCCGTTCACCGTTCTGAGTACGAGCCCAACTCGAAAGTCGGCAGAGCATACTAGGTGAAGGATAATCAACGAAGTAAATTAATTAGGGGAATGTGAGTTGCAAAATTTTATGAAGTGAATTAATTAAAACTCTTCGACAGAGAGCGCTCTTGACCTTGTCTTATGATAAAGGTTTAAGAGACTTAGCTATTCTATATGCCTAATGCAAGGAAAATGCAAATCTAACTATGCTCTCCGATAGAGAGTGCTCTTGACTTGGGTTATAGCAAGTTCAAGAGACTTTAGCGATTAATTGATTAAACTTAAGAAAAATTAAAGAACTAATCTACCCAAGAGTCTCTTTCAGGTTTTTGGGTTCTAATCGGGAGAGCATGGGGGTAAGTAAACAAAAAAAAGAGAACAAAAGCAACTCTCCAGTAGAGAGCACTCTTGATCCACCTTATGGTGAGATTCAAGAGATTTTGGTATTTTTAGGTTTTGCAATATTATATCAAAAAGGTAAAAACTTTGAACTAACTAAACAATAAAACAAGAAACTTTTTATCTTTTCTACCTTATGAAAGATGAACTAATCAACTTTTCTATCTAATTTCAATGAAAAGCAAAATTCTAACTATTTGAAACAATTCTATCCTATTCTACTTTTAGCAAATTATTAAACAAAACATGAAAATAAGGAGACGATACAAGCTTCCCCCAAATGGGGGAAGAGGGATGTGGGAGCCGTAATCCCACTTGCTCTTTATTATTTTGTTTACAATGCTTTCCTTTGATGCCTTTTTTGCTTCTTTTCTTATTCTTGGAAGGCTTTTGGAGCAAACAACAGAAAGGAGAAAGAAGAAAGGGGGATTATGAGTCCTTTTGAGCTTGAGTCTTCAAAACTTCGCAAGCATTTCTGCTATACCTGTCACAAAAATAAAAAATCAGCGAGCATATATTACTAAAAGATGATGGGAAAGAGAATGCAAAAATAAAAAATTTTGTACTTAGAAATTTTTTTAGAATTTAATATGCAAAGAATAAATTTTTCCCTAGATCTAATGAATGATACTAGATCTAACAAAGCCCTAAAAGATAGATCTGAATATGAGTGTTGAAAGCTTGGCTCTATTTCTTGAGCAATGCAAAAATTAAAGAGAAGGGTAGAGAAGGAAGTTTCTTGTGGATGGAACACAGGAGATGGAGGAAGACTTCGGCTTTCTTTCGTATGAGAAGAACACGATTCTTGTAGGCCCTGCAATTACAAAGTGTTAAACAACCGGTTGCTTGAAGCTTGCCTAGATGTAGCTGAACTCGCACCCTTTTTTAACCTGTGAAGCCTGCTAGTACCAAAACTCAAATACAAGTGAGATCATATCACATGAAAAGTATGGTTAAGATAGTTCAACCAAGATCAATATTATGCATAACTAACTATTCATATTCATCAAGAGTATAACCTACTTTGCATAAATAATTGATTTGAAACTACAAATAATTACTCTACTGTGCCAACAGTGGCTCTGTTGAGCTTAACAAATAAACTGATCTCATTCAAGTAAAAAAGTAATGGGTTAGAAGCAGTATCACCTCAACCACGAAACATTTACCACATGCAAGAGCTCATGGACCTCCAAAGTCGAAATTCTTATTAATCAAATGCAAGCAAAGCTTGATACAATTTCTACAGAGTAACTCCAGCACAAAAGTTCCATCCCAATAGAGCTAAAGGAGCCTCTATTTATACAATGAGAGAAAGCCTAAAACCCTAACACCACGCCATGCAAGGAGGGCGCAAACCTAATGATCTAGCCATGTGAGAGAGCCAAAGCCTAAGATAAACAAGCTAAGAGTGAGGGGAGGCCTCCACCTAGGTAAAGCGCCCCCACTCCAAGCCTAATCAAACCAACCACCATCCATATGAGCCCTCCATCAACATAAGCGTGAGCTTCCAAAGCTAGACATGAGGCATGAGGAAAGAGCACACGTGAGGGAGAAGAAGGCTGGCGTGAAGGTTTGGAGGAGCTAGAGGCTAGGTATGGAGGAGCCAATACCTAGAACTCATCAATACATGTCTCACTTCAACCTCGATCAAATCACCTGGCCAATGAGCAAGCTCCAATTCACCCAAGCGTGGTCATCATTGAAGGAGGCGAATTGGCCAAGTGGATGAGGAATCAATGCTCACTGAATGCTGACTGAAGCCGAGTTGTGTTAATTCCAATCATCATTAATGCCCGATGCCATGTCAATTTGCATTTCATTTCACTCAATTCGGATTAATTTGGAGAGATTTGGATTTTCTCCAAAATAATCATTTTTATTATTTAATCAATAATTTTCCCAAAACTGACTTTTTTGAGAAATTATGAGTTATGTGGCTGAATGATGATCTGAAACTTTGAGCTAGCTGACTGATTGATCATGAATGATTTTTGGCTTAAGGTTAGAGCCTTCAATGACTGAAAACAGACCCCGGATGGCTGACTTATTACAAATTGAATTTTTCCATTTAAATTATGGAAAAATTTAATTAAAAACCTAAGAAAAATTTAAAAATTAAAAAAATAAAAATTCGACGCGTTTGGTAAAATTTGTTCGGAATTTTTTTTTGAGGGTCCTAATGACTTAGGACATGACCATAGTCTATTCTAATAATGTCTAGTAGGTTTATACATACTCAGTTGGGCTATAATAACCCCCCAAGGCCCATAATTCAAAATCGGGCATTCGAGCTTTGGAGGAAGCGGGAGAAAAGCTCGTCAATTATACCTGGCTATAGGCAAAGCATAATTGTCAAGGGAAAAAATCTCCCTGGAATACCTTAGTTGAAATTCTACGTCTTAGGAGACCGAACCACTCAAAACACCCTACTAGCACATTTTATTACAAACCCTACGGGGCCATGGTCATAATTATTCAAAACAAAAACTGACTAGCCAAAACTGGCTAGGCACAAAGGCAGATCATCTGATGCACTGGAAACAAACATTTATCATGTTTGTCAAATGGCGGCTCCTCAGCTAACCTAACTATGGTACAAATAAGTTGGTAACATCTGGCTCCAACTGCGAGACGGGTACTCGCTTGATTTATTGATCAAAGAGAGTGCCTGAGAATCTAGGAATCTCTGGTACCTGTATGTAACCAAAAGTGTCTTAGTCCCATGTATATGACATAAAAAATAAGCCATGATGAAATACCAGAAAATTATTTTTTGCTTTTTCAAATCAAAGTACCTGAAATAAACTTTTTCCTTTTTTAACATATAAATGAAATATGATACAAATGCTAATATACAAAAGTTAAGATACAACATTCTACATGGATATGATACATAAAATATGGTAGAAAAATAAAGTACACAAAAAATACAACAAGGATGGGTTTAGAAAAGCCCTAGGATGACCCCTTGGTTATCTTGGAGGTTGTTTCGATAAAAGGGCTTCAAGTGTTGGCCATTCATGGGCAAGTTTAATGTATCTCCATCCATGGTGTTAAGTAAAAAGTAATTTGTGCCAGTAGTGTCGCGGATGATAAATGGGCCTTTCCAAAGGCTATCAAATTTTCCATGCTTCCCAGGCTTCTCCCTTCTCTTATCCCATAAAAGAACAATATCCCCTATTTGGAAAGATCTCGGCCTAGTTGACTTATCAAACGTGCCCTTCACGGCCTAGTTGACTTATCAAACGTGCCCTTCATGCTTTCTTGATGTCTGAGGGACTGATCAAGGGCAACTCTTCTAGATTCATCCAACTCTATGATCTGATTGATTCTCTGCTCCATTTCTGATTGTTCTGTGCCATATTCACTTAACATTCTGAAGATCAGAATCTGCATGTTGACCGGAAGAGTGGCTGTGAGTCCATAAACTAACTCAAAAGGGGATTTCCTCGTTGAGTTCTTCTTAGTGATTCTATCCGTCCACACAACATACTTAGTCCTGCTGTCCCATGATCTCTTATTATCACCCACAGTTTTCTTAAGGATAGTCATTAGGTTTTTATTTGTGGACTCAGCCAGTCCATTGCCTTATGGGTAATAATCAGATGAGTGGGATAGGATAATGCCATATTTAAAACAGAGATCATTTACTTTTTTAGAACTGAAAGCCTTGGCATTATCGTTTGTCATTTTTAGGGGAGTTCTGAATCTGGTGATGATTCTTTCCTCGATGAAATCTATAACAACCTTCTCAGTGGCAATTTTAGTGGGTATGGCCTCTACCCATTTGGTGAAATAATTGGTTGCCGTAAGGATCCAACAAAAACCATTGCTAGAATTATCCTTGAATTTGTCGATAAAATCAAGCCCCCATTGTTGAGAGGGGGCAAGGACCACAGCAGGTATAAGGGAAAGCGTAACCAACTTCTGCTTCCCAGTGAAAAGCTGACACTCCTGGCAACACTTGACATGTTTATGAACATTTGCGAAAATGGTGGGCCAATAATATCCAGCTCTCAAGATCTTGTGGGCAGTTGTATTTGCTGCATAATGGCCTCCACAAAATCCTGAGTAAAATTCCGCCAAGATTTTCTTGGAATCTTGTTCATTTATGCACCTAAGTATGATACCATCTAGGTTCCTCCAACCCAGACCCTCTTGGGTAAGGCCAATACCTAGCAGTCTTGAGTCTCAAAGCCCTACTCTTGTGACCTTTGAGGTGATCCAGGCAAGTGAGATGGAGAAGGAAGAAAATGATATCGGAATACCAATGATTGTCAAGCTCTTGAAGGGCAGGAGTCATGGCTGGCTGAGGAGCATTATTTTCGGCAATCATCTCAATAGCTTCTTCATTCTTTTGGGTAAACATTTTGGCAAGGCCCTGACCTTTGATTAACTTAGTAGGCTTTATTTCAAGGTCATACTCCTGGATCTGGACACCCATGTGCCCTTACTCCCAAGCAATCCTGTTGAGACAGGATGTCTTTCACTGCAGTGTGGGGAACATATCCAATAACTTTAGAATGCCCAATATAGGTTCTGAAATGTTTTAAAGACTTAATCAAGGCATAAGCCTGCTTTTCCATGATGGTATACTTTAATTTGGAGTTCTGCAAGGCTCTACTCATGAATGCTATAGGTTGCTCGAACCCTTCGAAGTTCTTTTGGAGCAACACACCGGCAATAGTGTCTTCTGAAGCAAAGGAAAATATCATGAAATCTTTCGCGTAATCTGCGCTGTCTAAGACTGGAGACCTGGTAATGGCATTCTTTATAGAATCAAAGGCTTCTCTTCCTTCACTAGTCCACACAAACTTGACAATTTTTCTTAAGTAAGGCCTGCATAGGTTTCATTAAATCGGCCAAGTTAGGAATAAATCTTTTGATAAAATTTATATGACCATTGAAGGATTGGAGGGCTTTTACATTCTTAAGAAGAGGAATCTTTCTTATGGCCTCTATTCTTTCAGGGTCAATCTTGACACCGTCCTTATTGATGATGTGACCCAAGAGTTTTCCTTCTTCTATGCCCAACACCGACTTAGCCGGATTCAAAGAAATACCATACTTCCTACATCGCTCAAAAATATGCCTGAGATGACCAACATGGCTGATCTTTCTTTCGAAAATACAGTAAGATCATCTTAATTGATCTCAATGATTTTACCAATCAACTCCTTGAAATCATAATCCATGGCCCTTTGGAAAGTAACTCCTGCATTTAAAAGGCCAAAGGGCATTCTCAGATATTCAAAAGTGCCCCAAGGAGTTGTGAAAGTGGTTTTATGCCTATCCTCCTCTTGAATGACCACCTGATTATAACCAGAAAAACCATCTAGCATCGACATCATGCTTGATCCAGTGACTCGTTGGAGGAGGGTCTCCATGTTGGGGAGGGGGTAATTGTCCTTCTGACATGCTATGTTTAGATTTCTGAAATCTATACATATCCTTAAACTCCTGTTCTTTTTTCTAACTACTACCAAGTTAGAACACCACGTTGAATGTCTTGTAAGAGCTATTATTCCTGCTGCTAACATTTTCTCTAACTCCTTTTTTATGATTGGTGCTAACTTAGGATTTATTTGCCTAAGTTTTTGTCTGAAAGACTTGCCTTTTTGACGCTCTGGTTTTGAGGGAATGGTATGTTGAAAGACATCTTCCCTATATGCTTTGAGTTCGTCATAAGTAAAGGAAAATACATCCCTATACTCTTTGACTAAGTTTATAAGGCTATTCCTTTCTTTTTCGGAAGTACCGTTTCCAATTTTTATTATTATAGGTTCTGTTTCCGTCCCAATGTTGATTTCAATGTAATCCCCCGGCTTCATTTGCTCAACATTACTCTTTTTTCTGTCCTGTCTGTCAAAGATGTTTTCTAAGGCAACTAGACCACGTAGGACATGATTATTAAACTGGTCGCCTTCTCCATGGTACTCTTTATTTTCCTCCTGATCATTTACTTTAAAGTTTAAGAATTCATCGACATTATGAATAAATCTCAAAATTTGCTTATCATCTTTGAAGACTTGCCAATGTTCTACATTATCAGGGACAAAAGGTCTGAAGTTAATCTCTAAAGGACAATCCCCCTCTAACATCTCATCCGATGGATGAAGAGTTGTCGCTGAAACTGCAAGCTTATCGGAGGCACTATTTTGATCTCTAGGGATTGCTTCTATATTAAGGGCATCAAAGAATTTCATTGTATCCCAGATTGCATTTCTATATTTTTTAAGTCTTTGACGCTTACATGCAAACTGACCCTTAACTTATTGGACAATTAAGTCAGAATCCCCTTTAATACTAAGCAACTTGATCCCCATGTCCTTGGCAATCCCAATGCCTAGTAGAAGTGCCTCATACTCCGCCACATTGTTAGTTGCTTCAAATTCCAATCTGAAAGCAAAGTTGAAAACTTTACCCTCTGGTGAAATAATGACCACCCCAACCCCCTTGCCTGTTCTAGAGTAAGCACCATCAAAATTCATCCTCCATAACTCACTAAGTTCTTCATTTTTTATTTCTTCTTGGAGGGGTTCCAAGAAGGTGGAGTTGATTTGATAGGTCCCATAAGTGTGGTAGGCATACTCATTTAATGGTCTTTGAGGGTTTTCAACCAATGTTATCGAAACCGGACCGGTCATCGAACCAACGAAGCCCAAAATGTGAACCGGACCGGAAACCGGACCGGAACCGGCAAAAAACCGGGTAAAAAACCGGCTGACTAAAAAATACATAAAATATTCATATT
>LPNX011098037.1:0-21236 GCA_001517045.1 Pseudotsuga menziesii
TTCAGTGAGAGAGTCATCTCCCAGTACAATAGATGGTCCTTTCGACATATCCAGTGAGGAGAAGGCCTCCTTAGTCGAAACCGTGTGTCTTGAAGCTCCAGGAATCTATGATAAAACTGGGTGAGCTTGATGTGCCAGCAACTAGAGCATGAACTCTCTCTCTGTCATCAGAACTTGATCCTCCTTCTCTCTTCTTTGAGCCTTCTAGAAGGGAGATTCCATTCTTCTCCAACAGTTGAGTTAACATATCTATCTGCTTTTTCATACAAGAGATTTCAGTATGATTTCCCTTATTGCAGTATGAGCACTTGTTCATATCACCTTTGTTTTTCTTCTTCTAGGTATTTTTCTTGGGACCTTGTTGATCCTCTGGAGACTGCTTCTTGTCTCTTCCTTTCTCAGGTGGCTTTTTAGCTTTCTTCTTGCTTTTTGAATCCACCTTCGAATCTCCAGCAACCAGAGCTTGGTCTTTGGAAGGTTTGATGGTGCCCATCATCACCAGCTTGTCTTGTTCATGTGTGAGAGATTCCATTAAATCTGCAAGGCTAGGCATCTTCCAGGTTCGAGCTATGAGTTTTGTGGCATAGAAGGTCGAAACAAAGACTGAGTAATCAGGCCCTAGCTTCGAGAGGATGGACAATACGAGCTGCTCATCTTTCTTTTCAATACCACACTGTTTCAACTGCAAAACTAGTGCTTTGAACTTGGAAAAATATAGCTGCAGGGATTCAAAATTACTGGGACTCAGGGAGATCAGCTCATTTTTGATCTGGTGTCCCCTCATCTCATCTGTCTTTCCAAAGAGTTCAGAAAGTTTCTCCCATACTTGATCCAGTGAAGTCAATCCATCGAGATGGAAAAGGAGGTCTCGGGAAATACTGAGACATAGGAGGCCATAAGCCTCATCTCTCTGATTGTGCCATTTGATCTTCTCTACAGCAGCATTGGGATCTGCTTCTATAGCCATAGTCACCCTGTAGAGGCCTTTCGCTTTCAACAAGATATCCATCTCTACTTTCCATTCAAAATAGTTGAAGGGAGTGAGGATAGTTTTCTGTGAATCCATAGCTTTAGAAAATCTGTCCCGGCTGTCAGTAGAAAGCTCCCAATCTTGATGTCGAACCTGCAAAACAATTTTTGGAGGAGAGTAACAACCTACAATGGCTCTGATACCATGTAGAAATTCAGGCCTGCAGTAGATTAATTTCACCCACAACAATTAACAATTGATCATGCAAAATTATCAACAATGGAGACTGAATATGGAGCTGTAACACAAAATTATATTAAATGAGTGTACAATAGCCAACCCTGTAATAACATAGCCTGCTGAATATATAGAATACATGAGCAAATCGAATGCATAAGGAAGCATCCAAATCTAGCATAAAGCAGGCTTACCCAAAATAGGCAAATCCCCCATAGGTGTAAAAAGCTGATCCCAAATCTATCAAGGACCCCACGAATTAGCAAGGGCGCATGGGCAAGCTAAAGAGTGGTCAAATGGCAGCTCATACATGATTTTGCATGGAGGAAAGAGTGGAGGAGGAAGAGGCAACAAAGCATATTCACCTCACCTAGTCTTGCTTTCCTATGTGCCTTAAATCATTGAAAAAGCAGGGAATAAAGCAGAAAAAGAAGATGGGCACCTAGGAGGCCAGGAATAAAGCAGATTTGATTCCCAAGGCTTTCCCAAGCCCTCCATGAGTCAATAATGGCAAGTTTGACCTCTATGAATAGGCAATTAGCAACTTGCACATGGTGGGACTCATGGACTAGGCAAATAAGACAAAATAAATGAAATAATGTCTAAGTGGGTAAATACTATGGGTTGATTATTCTAATAGTCCCTACCACATGGACTCAAACTTACCCTTCCGTAGCTTGTCATATCTCTGGTCATAAGTCAAAACTAAGTCACCCTCATTGAAAACACGAGGCTGGACAGATTTATCATACTACACCTTGACGCATTTCTTATCTGCCTCATTATCCAAGGCAGCATCTCTACGAGTCTCATCATGGTTATTTAAGTACAAAAATCTTGCTTCCTCTATGGAGGTGTCTGGGAGAAGTTTGATGGAAAGTTGTAAAGATGGAATCTAACATTGAATCGGCAAGACAACTTCAAGTCCATACACAAGCTCGAATGGCGTGAAACCAGCAGTTGTTTTCATGGAAGTTTGATAAGCCCAAAGAGTGGAAAAAAGAACGAGATGCCAATTGGATTTATGATCTCCAACCATCCGATGAAGCACAGTTTTCAAAACCTTGTTAATGGCCTCTACCTGACCATTAGCTTGCAAATAATACGTCATAGAGTTTTCATGGTGAAAACCTAGCTTGGCACTCAATTCCTCCATCATTTGATTACAGAAATGAGATCCGTGATCAGTGACGATGGACTCCGAAACTCCAAATCTAGCTATGATATGATTGAACAAGAATAGTGCAGAAGTATTACCATCTTCTACATATGTAGGTATGGCCTTAGCCCATTTTGTGAAATAATCCATGTCTACAATGATGTAACCATGCCTCCCCGCTGAGGTAGGTTTACAATGCATGAAGTCAATCCCCCATTTGGCAAAAGGGGCAATGGCAATGATGGGGTCAAGCAGAGCAGGATGGGTGCTCTTTTTGGGATAAAAATGTTGGCAAGGTAGGAATTTCTTAACAACCTCATGACAGTCTTTGAAGACAGAAGGCCAGAAATAGCCAGTGTGAAGGATTTTCTGGGCTGTAGCCATCCTAGATAAATGACCGCCACATGCTCCAGAGTGGCAATCATTTAGCACGTGTTTAGCCTCCTCATGAGTGAGGCATCACCAGAGAATGGAATCGATCCCATGTCTATACAAGGTATCATTTAAGATAAGATAGTACTTCATGTGGTGACCGATGCAGCAATGATCATCGCAAGATAGATGTGGCTGAAAACGCTGGGTCTGGTGATAAATCAGCAAATCTCCATACCAAGGATCAGTAGTGCTATTTAGGAACAAGAATTCATCTTGAAATGAATCACTAGGCTCAGATTCCATGGTAGCACACAGAAGGTCACACATAAGTTCAACAAAAGCCAAGGATTTCTTTGATGTAGCCTTGGAAAACCTAATATCAAACTCCTGAAGGATAACGATTCAATAGGATTACTTGCCCCCGAGTACGTGATGAGTCAGAATGTAGTACATCGGGTTCTGGTCTGCCAATACGGTGGTAGTGTGAAGCAGAATGTAGTGACAAAATTTTTGCACAGCAATGACCATGGCCAAAGCTAGCTTCTCTGCATGTGAATAATGGGTTTCAAAATCAATAAGATTCTTACTGGCATAATAAATCACATGCTCCTGACTGTGGAGATTGTCCTACACTAAAACTATGGCGATGGTAGTAGCCCAGGAAGCAATATACAAGAGAAAATCCTTTGAATAATCTAGGGGGTGTATCACAGGTGAATGAGTTAGAGCATGTTTAAGACTATCAAAGGCGCATTGGGCTTGGTCATCCTAGAAGAATGGAGTGTTCTTCTTGAGGAGACACATATAACTGTACATTTTCTCAGTGAAATAGCACACGAAATGGCGGATAAAGTTTTCCTTCCCCTGCAAACTTTGGAGTTTAAGGATGTTAGTTGGGGCTGGTAGATTAATGATAGAAGCAATATTCAAAGGATCGATTCGGATGCCATCTTTGGATACCACAAAGCCAAGAAGACATCCCATCTCAATGCAAAAAACACATTTATGTGGATTGAGCCGTATATTATAATGACGACATATTAGGAGTATGTGTCTAAGATGACCAGGATGGTCCTCCCGTCACTGTGAATGAGCAGGGAGGTCATCAAGGTAAGGTTCAACAATATGTTTAATTTCATGAAATGCATAGGACATCATACGCTGGAACGTGGCTCTAGCATTTTTTGAGTCTAAAGGTAACTTCTTATATGAAAAGATTCCCCATGGGAAAATGACTGCCATATTATTATGATCAAAGGGCAATATCTTAATCTGATTATAGCCGAAGAATCCATCCATGAATGAAAAGATCACACTTCCAGCATAGTTGTCGATAATCTGATCGATATGTGGGGTAGGAAAGTTGTCCTTGGGATAAGCTTTATTTAAATCCCTAAATTCGATGCAGACTCTAATGGTGCCCTACTTTTTATTAACCGAGACAATGTTTGATATCCATTCCATCAGAAGTACAAGATAAATAAAACCAGCTTTCAAAAGTTTCTCAATCTCAGCTTTAATAGCTACGACCTTCCTAGGATGGACTTGCCTAAGTTTCTACATGAAAAATTTAGTCATGGGATAAGTTTTAATCTCGTGGACCACAATGGAAGGATCAATCCCAGCGTCTCTTCATAGGACCAGGCAAAAATATTACAGAATTCCTTAAAAAGTGCCTTATATGCTTCAAATTCATCTATCGAGCAATTCTACCCAACATGAACATGCTCAATAACATCAGGCTTGACTGATATGTCAATTGGGTTCATCTGAGTAATGTTGCAAAGGTTTCCTTTAGAATCTATGTCTTGCAACAATATAGGACTTTGCAGAATGTTGACAATATCAGTAGGAAACAAGAATGCAAAATCAGGGCTATCTGAACTGGTATTGGGGAGGAACATGGATCTATGATGGTGATCCTCCCAAATGGGCTCATCCATATTCATGAGCTCTATAATGGACTCATCGAAGGGGAAAGTCTCGTAGAGATATTCTAGAATCAGAAGAGAAGGGTCTAACCAGTACCGTAAATGGTAAGCGTCCAAAGCCACTAAATGAATGTCATTAGTGTGATCATTAGAACAAGTTTGAATGGTGTCATACATAGATTTGTGAGGGCTCAACAAGATGGATTCAACAACATTTTGGCCCTAGGGCCCAATATCAAATGAGGTGATCATATGTACTATCACGGTATCTATGCTAGGAGGTGTAGAGGGAAAAATCCCCATAATGGATGAATCCTTCAGCATACCTACCCCAATCGACTGGTAAGGAGGAGGGGACTGACCTAACATGGGGATTTTATTAGCCGTGGAGGTAGTAACATCCAGCATATAGAAATCAAGCTGGGAAATGGTAACAATTCTCACAAGATGCGAGAATCGGACCGTTCGAAATACTGTTGAAGCAACAACATTCATGGCATAGAACTAATTCCTTCCTAAAAGGAGGTTATAATCCAAAGGGGCATCTACCACTTCTACTTGAATGGAAATGGTTTTTCCCCCTAGCTCGACCGCGAGGGCTGATATGATGCCATGGGTTTGGAAACCCCATCCATCAAAGGCTTTAAGGGTCGTAGGTGATGTAACAAGATCGGGAGAGCCAAGAGCTTTCCAAAAAGTCAGAGATAACACTGGGGTCAAAGCTCCTTCATCTAGTTGCATTCGAAAGACCTTATTTCTCACTACTTTCATAATGATCTGAAAAGCAAGTTTATGTGGTAATCTAGTTTTATAGTTCTCAAGATTGAAGTGAATCAAGTTAGGTTTATCTGGGTCTACAACACCTAATGCATTCAAAAAGTTCTTGTGCTATGTAGGGAAACTTTGGAGTACTTCTAGGGTAGACATCACACAAGGTGCCTGAGCTAGGTCTTCAACCACATTATAGAATTGAGCAGCTTGGGCATTGGGATTAAAGATAGACTTTCGAAGAGTACTCTTTGGTGGGCACAAAATCATGTTGAGAGTAGGCTTCTCGATAGACAAGGGAACAGTAGATGAGGATTCCGGAGAACTAGTAGCAGGAGCTTTCTCTGAAGAAGATTGATCTTCTTTCTTATCTGCGGGTTTATCATAATTCTGGCTTTGAGTTTGTAGATGGATGGTATCTAAGGAAATCATATGAATTTCCTATGATGAACTAGAGTTACCCTGGTTAGACATGTGGTCTACCATCTATTGTTGAGAGGGAAAGGGATCCGTAAGTACTGCAGGTGCGGGATTAGACTTTAGAAACTGGGAGATTTCATCCTGACAGGGACACTGCTTTGAAAATTTGTCACCATCGCACAACAGACAAGGATATTTAGCCTTATTTTTCCCTTTGTCGTTGTCATTATTAGTTGATTGTGGGGTCTCCTGTTGGTTTCCAGGTTTTTTATTTTGATTTTTACCTTTCTTTTTATTACCCAAGGTTTGAGTACTTTGAATAGAATTGACCTCGATAGAAAACTTAGGATTCAAAGGAGTAGCAATTTGGGTTTTCTTGGTAGGTTTCACTGTGGATGGGGACTGGATTGAACCAAAAATCCCATCAATAGGTAATTCTACTAGTGGCTTGGCAGGGTCAGTGCTGGGGCGAGGAGCTTGAGGAATCGGGTCATAAAGAGTCCCAAACTAGGAATAAACCAAGTCTAGGTATTGAGCCTGATTAATAGCCTGCTCTTTGGTAACGGCACCACCCATGGCCACATATCAGGAAATAGGAGGAAACAAGGACTTAGTGAACCAATCATCTAACAACTGATCCAGAATAGGGGCCTTAATAAGCCTTCTCTGCCTTCTCCACTCATGAATATGATAAAAAATGTGGGTGGAGGTGTTCTGTCGCAGAGAAGTTAAAAGATCAGTGCCTATTTCATAACGAATAGGGAGCTGAAAGTGCATAAGAAATACGGTTGACAACGAGCCAAAATCCATAAACGAATGTTGTGGGAGTTGAATATACCATTTCGCGGTTGTACCGGTCAAAGTTTGCTGAAAGAGTCGTAACCAAACAGAATCATCCATGAGGGAGTTCGAGGAACACCACAAATGAAAAGTCATAACATGGTTCCATGGATCTTCACCCTGCTTCCCATCAAATTTTGGAATATCCGATGGTAACTTTACCAGAATGGGAGGCCACAAGGGATTGTGTCAAATGGGATCATTAATCAACTTGGACAAATCAGGAAAGTCCAAAGTTGCTAGGAAAGGTAACTGTCTATTGGGCTGCACATACTGGTAATATTGATATGGCATGTAATTACCAGTAGGGCCATAGGTAGACTGATAAACAGGTTGTTGTGAGGAATAACTACTGGAAACTCTACTCATGGGGGGTTGATTTCTAGAATTAGGACTGCTAGGACCACCAGGGCCTCTCAGAAGAGGACCGCTAGAGCCTCCGGGATCGCCAGGACCACCGAGACAACCAAGACCACTAGGACCACCTGGACCACCAAGACCACTAGGACCACGAGGAGGCAAACCACCAGACCCTCCGGAACATCCAGAAGGTGGAAAACCTCCAAAGCCACTAGAACCACTAGGTGTAGGGCCACCAGAACCTCTAGATCCATAAGGAGGAAAGCCACCAGGTCCTCTAGGACCACTAGGACCACCAAGACCATGAGGAGGATCGCCAAATCCTCCAAGACCATCGGGGCCCCCACGGAGAGTACCTCCATAAGGTAGTCCTCCCACACCTCCCGTAGTATGTATAGGTATCCCTCCCATAGCTAGCATGTAAGACCAGTTGGGTTTCCCCCATGGCGTAAAAGTGTTACTAGGGTATGGAATTCCACTATGATTATATGGATGATTACATGCAGGTATTTGATAACCATAACCACTAGAAGACTGAATGGAAATAAGTTGTGCCCCCAAGGGCTGACCTAAAATAGATGGGGGATTTACCACATTAGTGTGGGTGGAAGGGACAAAAAATGTATATGTTTCTATGTTAGAGGTCTGCTCTTGAATAGGTACAACTCCGGTATCAAATAATGTAGGTCGTGCTGGGGGTTGCCCCTCGGCATTCAAAGGTACTGATGAAATAGGAATTGAAGGTTGGGCCCCAAATGCAAAAGACCTGGGAGGATTTCGAATAGAAAAAACATAAAAGGTGATAGGGGTGGAAATTTGACCTGGGCTGTGGGTTGTTAATGGACAATCTATAATTGGTTCAACGGGTCTCATAGAATCGATTAGTGAATGATATCCCACAGGAAGGAACATGGAATGAACTGGTGAAGAGCCTAATAGGTTATCAATCTACTTTTCTACCTCCTGTGCATGGAGGATAGCAGCATGGTATTGCCTGCATTCTTCTTCACTTTCAGGAGAACTTACACAGGTCCTAAATGAGGCAATGGCCTATACGATAGGTGTCTCCCAAATGGGAGCATTCAAGACCAAAGTCTAGATAGGTATCATCAAAATAACCTTCCAAGGGAGGATGGAATGATGAATATTCCTGGGAAGGCTGTTGGACCAAGGGAGGTGAGTGTGAAGAATATGGTACTCCACTTTCCACCACCACATTATCTCCCACTTGGGAGGTGGTAGCAGCTCCTTGGTCGATAGATTCCATTGGATTTTCTCCTAAAACAGGAGTAAAATCAGGTGACAAGCCCCGTACTCTCCTAGACTGTCTTAACTCAGCCAGTGTGTATAGCTCCTATCTAACCTAGGGTCTGAAAATATAGAAAAAACACACCAAAAGACTTCCCTACTCAAACTATAGGTCAAAACAAGCAGACTTAAAAAGATAGGAGGAGTTCAAAAGTTAGGTCTCTCACTAGGATTGTCAAGAAGGTGCCAATCACAATATACCTCGAGGGTACGTGCATAGTAATCTCCCCAAATGTTGTTTTCGGTCTATGGCTCCAAACAAGACGGCCAAAGGGCTTTTCTTAGATAGATAAGGTACCCTAGTGGGGTCTCCTGATATACTCAAGGTACGTGGGAGCTCGAATCAGTAGTAGTAATATCTAATGCATAACCGTACACAAGGGGCCTTCTGATATACAATCGAGTACGTGAAGTACCTTTATATATACCTCAAGGGTACGTGAATGGCCGTTTGATATACCGACGATACATGGAAGAACCGCGCGAGTCCCGGAATGTAATGCTGACAAATAACAAAAGATCGTATGTTTTACGATGCCCGAACACATCTCTAACCTATCACTCAAGTTACTACGTAAATTTTAACCTACAACTACCGTTAAGTTTAACTTGTATGGTCAGGTGAAGGCATGGTGTTTTGAGAGAAAAGTAAAACCATGCAATATGCTTGTGCAAATGTTCACTTTACCGTTCAATATGCCTACTTATGGGAGGGAAGAGAGTGTTTTTATTTTTGTTTCAAAACCAAAAATAATTCCAATCAACAGTCATGAACATCAAATCAAAGACAAGCAAATACTTTTACAAACCAAATTCTTCTTTTCGAAAGCAAATGAGAAGGGTGAGAATCTCTTTTCCTAAAAGAACAACACCAAGCACACCTATATGCCAATGCACTCTAACTTTTAAAATTTCTTAAAAAAATAAGCAAATCTAACTTAAAAATACCATTTCTTTTTTATTTTGATCAAGATAGTCCTATATGCATGAGAGACGAAATATCATAAAGGTCTTGAAAGCTTCTAAATCCAATCAGAAAACCCAAATCCGGCGCTCAAATATGATGTCCTAATCTCAAGCAAAACTTTTCTTTTTTGAAGGAAAGAAAAAGAAGTTTACTATGCTAGCAAGAAATGAAATCTAGAAGCTAATCTAGAGTTCTTCTTTTAGTATATGGAATGAAAAGAGAGTTCAATGAGCACCCTAACTTTTAGAAAACAAGAAATCCTTCTTTAAGAAAAACCAACAAGTAGGAAGTGGATGAACAATAAAAAATGCTAAACAAATTTTTGAAATTCCACTCTAATCAATCTCAAACCATCAAAGCAGCAAGCCACACACATTAGATTCAGTAACAGAAGCCTAATAACAGAACTGAAAGCAATTAAAATTCCAAATTTTTTCAAAAGAAAAATGAGGAAAAAGATTTTTGGACTAATGCCTACTTGGCACCGCGCTTTGTAGGTGCTATAAGAGCATTTCCAAAGTAGCACCACTCTTCGCAAACCAGATATAGGCGGTAGCACCGCTCACTACTCACTATGTTCAGGTGGTGGCACCGCTCTTCATACAAAGCATGGTTGTGGTTCCCTGTAGATGGCCAAAAAAAAAGAGAATGATGGATCAGATCAAAAAAGACTAGATCAAGGCAAATACTGTCAAATTGAACATGGTAACATAGCATAAAAGACCGAAATGACTCAGATCTAAACAGATCTGGAAATTTCAAACCCAAATAATACAAATCAGAAAGTGGATCTGACTGAAAAGAGTTGAAGAAAATAGAGCCTGGATTCAGACAAGAGTTGTATACTAAGGAATATCAAAACAACTGAATACAACTATTCCCCAGTGGAGTTGCCAGATTTGTTAGCTAGAATATTTCACCTTCTGCGGATAGCAAGGTGTTCCACTGGTCTGAATGGTTCAGATCCAGAACAAATAGATCACAGAGGCTGATAACTCTCCCTAGACACTATAGATATCTGGAATACAAGGCTTTGATAGTCCACCTGTGTACCTGCAATCAAGCTCAACACGAAACAAATCAAAGCAACCATAATATGATCTACTAATCTATGCTAGTGACTAAGAAATCTAGCAATATATATCTGAAATCAAACATCAACAATATATATAGGACAAAAAATCAACTTGCATTAGAAATATGAAGAAGTTTACAACCAAGCCTTAGTGTTTACATGCATCTCCATGAAACCAGCTCTTCATCCCCAAAATCTCTGACTCTAGCTCTCTATGCTCTCTCCAAATGATCTTGGGCCAAGAATCAATCCAACAACATAACAATACCTTCAATGTTCTCTCCTCCACCATGGCTATGAGCTCATATTTATAGGGCTTTAATGGATAGAGATGGTTGAGAAATTAGTGGGTGAGGTGGCCCCTAAGATCCTAGGATGAGGGATCTCAAGCTCAACCAACCCACAACAGTAGGGATAAGGTAGTACACGAGGCTTATCATCTAGAAGCCTTGAGAAACTTCTCTTTTTCCCTTTTCACCTAGGGTACCGCACTTCTACTTCTATGATAGAGCGGTTCTGGTAATAACTGCCTATAGACCAAGGGAAAAGGGTAGTGGCACCGCTTGTGGACAACCGATGAAAGGCATTGCGAGCAGGGTACTGCTCCTAGATAAGGGGGCATGCGCGGTGCTGGGAATTTCTATGATAGATTGATAAAGAAACCATTTAGTCTTCACTCTAGAAGCTGGTATTCAGGGAAAGTAGGTATGTCAAAGGTCTTATCACATGAGGGTGATAGGATTTTGGTATAACATAAACACCAAACATCCGGGCATCTAGCCCCATGAACATGAACATACATATAGATAATGTTGAAGTAAATACTTAAAGACAGAAAACATTCTATGATGCATAATTGTTCATATACATAGTGGAAGAAAAACAACATTCATTCATATACAATTCAACATTCAACATGTCCATCAACATGTCCATCATCATAATTCATTAATAGTAAATATGATTGCAAAATAGATTAGTCAAGAATACTTATCTTATGTGAACTGTCTCGCAACTAGCTATGTCGCTAAAAAGTTCCACCCAACCATAGGCCCGCATGCTCTTTAACCTCTCAGCAACATTGCCACCCCCGAGCCATGCATGATATCCTAAGGAACAAGGAACTAGAAGGCTTATACATAACCAAGGATACCAACACAACAAGGATACACAGTTCAGCCAAGCCAACACAGTTGGGTTTACCAGGAGAACAACGGATCAGCCAAGCCAACAAGCTTGGGTTTATCAGGCCATTTAGGAGTTGGGAAAGGCTAAATGCTAAGCTGGTGTGATCATTGAAGGTCCAAGGACACATACACCAAAACTATCCTATCTTCTAGGACACCCACACACACCTAACACAAGGAAATCAGTCCTTTCTATGCTACATAGTCCCTCAGGCCCTGACTCCCCTTCCAGTGCTATTCAGGGGTTGTGGAGAAGAAATCCATCCCTCTAGCTCTGTCTGTGTGGTTCCCAGACACACCAGGTTTTTCAAGCAACTTAGGCACTCATCACCACTCCCATGTAGTTCGAAGATCAACCACTGTGTTCATGCAGCAAACAAGCACTTCACAGCTTGAACAGGGGAAGTCAAATCCCTGAATCATGCTTGGCCCTATCATGGCCAAAATGATTCCTCAACAACCTACAACAACCTAAAATGCAAAGGGAGATGTAGCCCAACAAATAAAATGAGCAAGACCATAGCCAATGTTCAATGAAGAAATCATAGACAACAATCGTGGGAAGACAATATTGAAGCCTCGACACCTTTACATAGTAAAAAATGGAAGGGATAAAACACAACCTCTCTGCATGAATAGGAGGACAACATCTCATAGTATGATAATATGAAAAAGGAGGCGAGTCTCTACAAGGATCAAAGGAAGAACCTATTCCAAGACTAGCAATCCACGAGAGAAAGGAGAACCAACGAACCAACCCCCACACAAGGATCATGAATCCTTTTATCTCAACCTCCATGAGGAAAAATGAACTTCTCATGATGGAGAGAGTGTAGTTGTGGAGAGAATGGGATCGTGTGCATAGTGGTCTTCTTGCCAGTGTGAGGGTTAGCTTGGTGGAGTGTGTGTGTGGGCAAGGACTGGCAGTCCTGCCACACTCCACTCTCCAGTAATAACTACCCCAACTAATTAGCAGAACATTAAAGTGTTATTTGGATGAGATAAAGGAAGGTGAGCAAATCAAACAGGGTGGTGACACATGGCTTTTCTCCCTACTTACCCTTAGGAAATCATTCCCTTTTCAATTTAGTTGCAGTGAACATAGTTGGTTGGGGTTATTTAATTAAAATTCATAGTTACATGATGGCACAATTTAATATGTATGCCGCATATCCCGATATACCATCGATAATAGTTCTAATCACCGAAACATAACATAACCAAATCGATGGTGGGGCTTTGGCCTTTAGCTCCACACCATGATTGTTTACAATATATATATATATATATATATATATATATATATATATATATCAGGTATATTTAATGCATCGGGGTCAAAACTAGGGATGTTACATTCCCCTCCCCCTTCAATAGCACTGTCCTCATTACTTTCCAAAATTTGAACAAAATGCTACACTGGTACCGCCTCAGTGTTCCATAGAATTGAATAAAAATGGATGTGCCAATCGCATGGAATCCTCCAGCTCCCATATAGCCTCTTCAGGTCTGTAGTGCTCCCATTGCACCTTTACTTGCCCTATGGCCCGGCTCCAGAGTATTGTGACCTTCCTGTCAAGGATGTGCATTGGCTTGATTTGGAACTCTCCCTCAGGTTCCACCTGAATCACATCCCAATTTATCACATGGTTAGGATCATGTACATATTTATTAAGAAAAGAAACATGAAAAACATTATGAGCTCTAGTACTAGCAGGAAATGCAAGTCTATATGCAACTGGCCCTATTATTTCAAGCAATTCAAACGGCCCACAATATCTTGGTGACAGCTTGGCACAACTTCCAAGCTTCAATGAAATATTCCTTGCCCTCACTCGGAGGTAAACATAATCCCCAATGCTGAACTCCCTGTTCACCCTATGCTTATCTGCATAGCTTTTCTGTCTGTCGTATGGTGCTATAAGATTCTCCCTGATCTTTACAACCTCTTGCTCCATTTCCTTGAGCAATTATGGTCCGAGCACAACCCATTTCACTGGATTATCCCAAGTCACAGGTGTCCTACATCTTCTTCCATACAAAGCCTCATATGGAATCATCCCCAAGGATGCCTGCTATCCATTGTTATAAGCAAACTCTACCGATTGTAAGTAATATTCCCACTTGGTTGGTTTTTCCATCACATACATGAGAATCATATCTTCCAGTACTCAATTAACTCTCTCTATCTTCCCATCTGCTTGAGGATGGTATGCAGTGCTAAAGTTTAGATTGGTACCCAAATCTGTAAACAACCCCTTCCAAAAATTGGAAGTGAACTTGACATATTGGTCAGAGACTATTGCTTTCAGAAATCCATGCAATTTGAAAACCTCCTTCATGAATATCTTTGCAATGTCATCAATCTTATGCGTCGACTTCACTGGTATAAAATGTGCTTCCTTTGTCAACTTGTCTACCACAACCATGATGGAATCATGTTGTCTCCATGTCATCAGCAATCCTGTAATAAAATCCATGGAAATAACTTTCCATTTCCATTCCAGAACTTACAAAGGCTTCAACAAACCTGATGGATGTTGATGGTCAACCTTTAATTGCTGACATTTCATGCACCTTGAAATGTATTCATCCATGTCCTTTTTCATTCCTGGCCAAAAGTATTGGTTTCTAGTTGTAGCAATTGTCTTCTGATATCTTGGGTGACCAGAATACGGAGCTTGATGGATTTCATCCATAACAACTCTCCTCAAACCTGCTACATCTGGAATATAAATTCTTCCTTTATAAATAAGAAGTCCATCTTCTTCCAATTTATATCCCTCATACCTCTTCTCAAGAATTTTCCACTGCAATTTGTCTTTTACCTGCTCATACAATTCATCTTTGGCAACATGATTAACAATCTACTACCTCAAATCTGATTAGCAAATACTAAGAGATGCCACATGCATCTTGCATCTTCCTACTGAGTGCATCAACTACCTTGTTTTATTTTTCCCTTATGTGTTTGATTTCAAAATCTAACTCACATAAAAACTCCAGCCATCTTTCTTGCCTAGCATTCAAAGTAGGCTAATCAAATAGATATTTCAGACCACAATGGTCTGTCTTGAGCTCAATTATTCTACCCATCAAGTAATGCCTTCACATCTTGAGAGCACATACTATGGCTGGAAGTTCTAGGTCATAAGTTGTATAGTTCCTCTCATGCTCTTTCATCTTTCTTGACTCATAGCATATCACGTGGTTGTCCTGCATAAGGACTCCTCCAAGCCCTCGTCCGCATGCATCGGTACATACCACAAAATCTTTCCCTGGATCTGCAACCTACAATACTGGTGAACTAGTGAGAAGATTCTTCAACTGCTAGAAGCTTTCTTCACACCTTGATGCCCATTCGAACTTTATCCCCTTCCTTTGCAAAGAAGTGATGGTATGTGCAACTTTGGAGAATCCTTCAATGAATCTCCTATAGTATCCTGTAAGTCCCATAAAATATCTTACATCTATCACATTTCTTGGAGTAGGCCAATTCCTAATGGCTTCAGTCTTCTCAAGGTCCAGTGATATACCCTCTTCTGAGATAATGTGACCCAAATACTATATTCTATCTCTGTAGAAGTCACACTTGCTCAGTTTTGCATATAGCTAATGCTCCCTGAGCAATTGCAATGCCAATCTCAAATGCTCTTCATGCTCTTCCTCATTCTTAGAATAAATAAGAATGTCATCAAGGAAAATAAGAACAAACTTGTCCAAATATCTACTAAAGAAACTGTTCATAAGGCACATAAATGTAGTTGGTGCATTTGTTAGACCAAATGGTACCACTACAAACTCATAATTTCCATACCTTGTCTTGAAGGTTGTCTTATGAATTTATTCATCGTTGATTCTCACCTGATGGTAACCAGACCTCAAGTCAATCTTGGAAAATACCTTTGCTCCTCTCATTTGATCAAAGAGGTCATCAATCCTAGGCATAGGATATTTATTCTTCATAGTAACCTTGCTCAACTATCTATAATCAATACATAACCTAAGTGTACCATATTTCTTCTTTACGAACATAATGAGTGCTCCCCAAGGAGACACAATCAGCCGGATATACTTCTTTTCCAACAACTCTTGCAGTTGCATCTTCAACTCTAGCATCTCCAGTGTACTAATCCTATAGGGTGTCTTGGACACTGGGGATGCTCTTGGCACAAGTTCAATGGTGAAATCAATGTCCCTTTTTGGAGGAAGCCCTAGAATCTCATCAGGAAATACATCTTTGAATTCCTGTAAGACCTGATAGTCTTCCAACCTAGGAGTTTCATCTCTTGTTGGTTCCAGAATATGAGCTGCATACAACTCGAAACCCTTCCTATAGAAATTATTCAACTACACTGCTGAAAACTATCTTCTTAAAATTACCTTTGGAATACATTTCACAATTACTGGGTTTCCTTCCTCATTTGTGCATTCAAAAGTCTTGTTGTAACAGTCAAGCTTCACTCTGTGAGATTCTAACCAATCCATTCCGATGAGAACATCATAGGAAAAAGTGGTAGAACATTCATATCTACACAAGTGATCAATACATTCATGACCAATGGACATTTCTCTACCACTTCACTGACCTTTCTCTTAGTCCTAGTGGCTAGATGAACTAACCAAGATTTTCTATGCTTTACCTTCTTAAAAGCACAAATCTCCACTACTCTAGGAGTAATGTAACTGTGAGTAGAACCAGGGTAAATAAAAATAGAAACAGATTGTTCAACAATATTACCTACAACTTCAACCACAGTTGACTGATGATCTGCCTCGTGGTCGTCCAGTGCTGCATAGATTCTAGGGACTTCCCTTGCTACTTGACCCAATGTTTCTACTTCCTGCATGTTGTAAGCTAGCCTTGCACTTTCATTCTTGAGTGGAAAATATTTGTGCAAGTGAGGCCCTTCACATTTCCAACATTTGAGTGGACTTTTATTCTTATGTGGATCTTTAGGCTTTCCACCTGTCACCCCAACTGGATTACTTGCATCTTGGGATGGCTGCTTCTGCTAGTTCCTGAATCTAGAAGGTTTGAAACCTTTCTTTCTTTGGTCAAACTTCTCATTCTTCTTGTCCTTCCATGCCTTATGGTAATTAGGTTTACCTTTTCTTTTCTCATAGCAATACTTAGCCTTCCTTATGGCTTCTTCAAGAGTTCTCGGTTCGTAAAACTCAATTCTATCTTTGTAAGACTGAGGCAATCCACTCAAAAACTGCTCGACCTTCACTTTTTCATCTCTAATGTACTAGACATACCTCAAAAATTCCAAAAACTTATTTTCATATTCATCCATGGTCTGTTGTCCCAATCTCAGCTCATGGAACTCTTTCATCTTGTCATCATAATACCTGTCAGAGAGGTATTTCTACTTGAAATACTTCTTGAACTGTTTCCACTTCAGTTTCCTTTCAATGATCCTATTTACTTGCTTGAAGTGTTCCCACCAAATGGATGCTCTTCCATTTAGATTGAATATGGAAACTCTTGCCTTCATGTTTCTTGAATATTCTTGCACTTGAAAGTACTTCTTTATCCCAAGAAGCCAAGCTTCAGCCTCTTGTCCAGTCTTTATCTCACCATCAAATGTAGGAGGTTTAGCTTTCTTAAAATCATCTCGAGAGCGATCCCTATGGTGTCTTCTTCTTTTGATTTTGTGAGAAGATGGACTTCTATCTCCGTTGGATTCTTCAAAGTTAGATGATCCACTAGAATTCCTTCTCCTTCCCCTAGTACTGCTCTTACTACCTTCTAGTCTTGCTATACCTCGTCCAGAATCTATCTTTCTCTGCAAATCTATCAAACTTTGTAACATGGAAGCATTCAATTAATGTTTCTCTTCCTGGGATTTAATCAAGATTCTCATGGTGGCTACAACAACTGACAGTGTCTCTTAGAATCTCCTTCCATTAGACTCTATGTCATCATTTCCATTACGGAAATTTTCTCCCATGGCATCTCTCAGACTCTCGTAGGAATCCCGAGCATCATACCCATCATGGGCTCTCATGAATGAACCACCTCTTGCTTTACCACACTGTTCTACCTGGAATACTTCTCTTGGTGTCTATAGCTCTGCAAAAATGTTAGTAGAAAAACTATTAGATGTCATTAATATAAATCAGATCTACTTACCTTCCTCTTCTAGAATTTTATAAAATAACAATTTTGCTAAAACACACAATTTTCTCTATCTCTTATTCAACCCTGTAATCCACTAATAGTCTACTGAAATCCATTGAAAATAGTTGGAATATGCTGAGAAAAATTCCACTTGAAAAACCTAAAAATTTCATTCTCCTTATCGGGTCTCTTCCCCACTAACTTTCCCGCGTTTCGGTGAGCAAATTGTCTAATTTTCTCCGCTGCTCATCGACGGGTTGTCATCTATTTCCTTCCATTGTATCGGGCCTATAGTGGTATAATACTCTGAGTTTTATAGGTGTTCTACTTGTCTAATTTCCTCTACCATATCAGGTCCATATTGATCTATCACTCCGAACTTCATCGACGATTGGGACCATTAAGTCTTATCACATTGGCGAGAAAATCAACTAACCACTGCATTGGTGGCCGGGTGCTCTATGCATCGAGTGCTTAGTCATCTTGGCTTTCATAATGACATCCAACAAGCCTTCTAGGGTTTCCTCGAATCACAACTTTGTCGACGGTTGGAGCTACTAGTCTCTGCAGCATCGGCGCTCAGATGCACTTCTCGTTGGATGAAAAGTTAACTAGGAAGCCACAACTATGGGTGGTACTCCCATTGCAGTATTTGTAGACCTTATACCACATCAACAGCTTCGTCTTCTATCTATTAGAATATTAGTGCTCTAGAATTCTGCAACGGCAGGCGCACGAAGCACTAACTCATTTCGATGTTCATCAGCTACTAATATCACTAACATTTTCCGATGCCCGACGAACACTTAGAAATTTTTTTAAATTTTCTTCCTTGCATCGGCTCTTCCTTCAACTAATGTTCACCAATCCACTTCACTAGCCTCGGCAACTTCATTCTGCGATCCCAAAAACTATTCATTGGCGATCCCAATAGCTATTCATCAACGATCCCAACCACTATTCTTTTCCAATCGCCGATGATCTTTTTCCTTAGAAACATTTTTGAAAGAGTTCTGCTTTGACTTCCTCCACATTGGCCGTCGGAGAGACTATCCTCTACAGCATCAACAGTCGGGTACTCTATTTTTTCGGAAGGATAGTCCACTAGCCCGCCACAACGACGAATGCAAAATCAACTAAATTTGTCCGACGTAGTTCATCACCGGTTCCATTGTCTACTTGTCGGCAATGAAATCAACTAATTATCGCCGAGCCTTCTTTCTCTTCCCTTCGCCGACGTGTCATTGAAAACCAATACGACTAAGCATCGGCGATGCGGTCAACTAATCATCATCGATCCAGTCATCTAAGCTTCACCAATCGTCGACGATTCCATGACTTAGAAAATTTTCCAAAATTTTTCTTTAGTCTTCTTTCCGCCGCTTTATCAGCTCAACTGTCTCCTAACCTTCACCGATCACTGACAGTCAACATCGAAGGATCCCTTAGCTAAGTGGAGTGTCTTCAGCTGATCTCCGCTAAAACTATTGCTCACTCATCCTCTATCCTCCGCCAATAGCCAATGAACCTTAGGAAAATTTTGCAAAGTTATCTGCCTGCTATCCCCTGTTGGGTGGTCTTTAGACTAACTCTTCCACTGCATCAGAAGAACTTCTCACTGAATTTTTCGATGGGTCGATGTTTCTAGCACTTAAGTAAAAATTTCTTTTTTGAAGTTTAGATTTTTCCTAATTTCTTCTGGGTAGTAGGAAACCTGCCTCTGTTAACTGATCTTTCATGGCCCATTCAGGACCATGTTGCAACCAGTGCTCTGATACCATACTGTAACGTCCCTGGCCCTCCAATTGGGCAAGAGGATGCTACTAAACACCAAACATCCATGCATCTAGCCTCATGAACATGAACATACATATAGATAATGCTAAAGTAAATGCTTAAAGACATAAAATATACTACGATGCATAACTGTTCATATACATAGCACAAGCAAAACAACATGCATTCATATACAATTCAGCATTCAACATGTCCATCATCATAATTCATTAATAGTAAATATGATTGCAAAACAGATTAGTCAAGAATACTTATCTTATTTGAATAGTCCCACAACCAGCTATGTCACTGCAACGTTCCACCCAACCATAGGCTTGCATGCTCTTTAACCTCTTAGAAACGCTACCAACCTCGAGGTGGGCATGATTCCCCAAGGAATAAGGAACTACCAGGCTTACACATAGCCAAGGATACACAGTTTAGCCAAGCCAACATAGTTGGGCTTATTAGGTGAACAACAGATCAGCCAAGCCAACAAGGTTGGGTTTATCAGGCCATTCAGGAGCTGGGAAAGGATAAATGCTAAGCTGGTGAGCTCATTGAAGGGCTAAGGACACCTACACCAAAAATAGCCTGACTTCTAGGACACCCACACACACCCAACACAAGGAAATCGGTCCTTTCTCTGCTACGCAGTCCCTTAGGCCCTAACTCCCATTCCAGTGCTATTCAAGGGTTGTGGAGAAGAAAGCCATCCCTCTAGCTCTATCTGTGTGGTTCCCAGACACACTGGGTTTGTTAAGCAACTCAGTCCCTCATCACCACTCCCATGCAGTCCGAACACCAACGATTGTGTTCATGCAGCAAACAAGCACTTCACAGCTTGAACAGGGGAAGACAAATCCCTGAATCGTGCTTGGCCCTATCATGGCCAAAACGATTCCTCAACAACCTATAGTAGCCCAAAATGCAAAGGGAGATGCATCCCAACAAATAAAGTGAGCAAGACCACAGCCAACGTTCAGTCAAGAAATCATAGACAGCAATCATGGGAAGACAATATTTAAGCCTCGACACCTTTACACAGTCGGCAATGGAAGGGATAAAACAAAACCTCTCTACATGAACAAGAGGACAACATATTGTAGTATGATAATATGAAAAAGGAGGTGAGTCTCTACAAGGATCGGAGGAAGAACCTATTCCCAGACAAGCAATCCGTGAGAGAAAGGAGAAGCACCAAGCCAAACCCCACACAAGGATCATGAATCCTTTTATCTTAGCCCATGTGAGGAAAAATGAACTACTGGCAATGGAGAGAGTGCGGTCGTGGAGAGAATGGGAATATTTTTGGCATAGTGGTCTTCCTGCCAGTGTGAGGGTTAGCTTGGTGGAGTGTGGGTATCGGTAAGGACTGGCAGTCCTTCCACACTCCACTCTCTAGCAATAACTGCCCCAACTAATCAACAGAAGATTAAAGTGGTAGTTGGATGAAACAAAGGAAGGTGAGCAAATCAAACAGGGTGGTGACACATAGCTTTTCCCCCCACTTAAAATTAGGAAATCATGCCCCTTTCAATTTGGTTGCAGTGAACATAGTTGGTTGGGGTTATTTAATTAAAACACATAGTTACATGATGCCACAATTTAATATGTATTCCGCATATTCTGATATACCATTGGTAATGGTTCTAATCACTGAAACATAACATAACCAAATCGATGGTGGGGCTTTGGCCTTTAGCTCCACACCATGATTTTTTACAATATATATA